>JAJPUD010010684.1:0-36239 GCA_023553655.1 Myrmecobius fasciatus | reverse complement strand
TGGAAACTAGTATGGAAGAAATTAGGCATTGACCCACACCTAACACCATATACCAAGATAAGGTCAAAATGGATTCATGATCTAGGCATAAAGAATGATATTATAAACAAATTAGAACAATGTAGGATGGTTTACCTCTCAGACCTGTGGAGGGGGAAGGAATTTGTGACCAAAGAAGAACTAGAGGTCATCATTAATCACAAAATAGATAAGTTTGACTATATCAAGTTAAAAAGTTTTTGTACAAACAAAATGAATGCAGACAAGATTAGAAGGGTAGCAGTAAACTGGGAAAATATTTTTACATCCAAAGGTTCTGATAAAGGCCTCATTTCTAAAATATATAGAGAATTGACTCAAATATATAAGAATTCAAGCCGTTCTCCAATGGATAAATGGTCAAAAGGTATGAATAGACAATTTTCAGACGAAGAAATTGAAACTATTTCTGGTCACATGAAAAGGTGCTCAAAGTCACTATTGATCAGAGAAATGCAAATTAAGACAACTCTGAGATACCACTACACACCTGTCAGATTGGCTAAAATGACAGGAAATGATAATGATAATTGTTGGAGGGGATGTGGGAAAACTGGGACACTGATACATTGTTGGTGGAACTGTGAACAGATCCAACCATTCTGGAGAGCAATTTGGAGCTATGCTCAAAAAGTTATCAAACAGTGCATACCCTTTGACCCAGCAGTGTTTCTACTGCGCCTATATCCCAAAGAGATTTTAAAGGAGGGAAAGGGACCCACATGTGCAAAAATGTTTGTGGCAGCCCTTTTTGTAGTGGCAAGAAACTGGAAATTGAAAAGATGCCCATCAATTGGAGAATGGCTGAATAAATTATGGTATATGAATGTTATGGAATATTATTGTTCTGTAAGAAATGACCAACAGGAGGATTTCAGAGAGGATTGGAGAGACTTGCATGAACTGATGCTGAGTGAAATCAGCAGAACCAGGATAACATTATACACAGCAACAAGACTATACGATGATCAATTTTGATGGACATGGTTCTCTTCAACAATGATGTGATTCAAACCAGTTGTTTTGCGATGAAAATAGTCATATACATCCAGAGAGAGGCCTGTGGGAACTGAGAGTGAACCACCACACAGCATTTTAACGCTTTCTGTGAATATTTCCATGCATTTTGTTTTCCTTCTTACGTTGTTTTTTCCTTCTTCTCTTTCTAGATCTGATGTTTCTTGTGCAGTAAGATAACTGTATAGATATGTATACATGTATTGTATTTGTCATATAATTTATCCTATTTAGCATGTATTAGATTACCTGTCATCTAGGGGTGGGGGGTGGGGGGAAGGAGGGGAAAAGCTTGGGAAAAAAAGTTTTTGCAAAGGTCAATGTTGAAAGGTCACTCATATGTTTTGTAAATAAAAAGCTTTATATAAAAAATAAAATAAAAAAAAGAAAAATGTAAAATCCAATCAGAATATTTTCCTCATCTTTTATTTTGCAGTTTTGTTAAACAAAGAAATTCAGTCTGTTTGGCAACACTACCCATTATAACCTTGTAAAATCATGAGTTTCATATGCAATCTCTCTCATGTCCATTTTAAAAACCATTTTGCTAAATGCCAGAAAATATTTGCCCTTCTTCATTTTTTTTAATAATCCTTTTATTTCCCACCATCTTTCACAGACTCCAATCACTTTCTACCAGTCCCTGTAGAATATGAAGATAAAGTTCATCTTGATCAGATATCTTAAATTTGAAAAGAACTAGGTGTTCCAACAATCTCCTTATCCATCTAGAACATTAATTAATTATTAATCATTTTTGTTCTACTATTTCCAATTTAAATGTCATTTTCTCTGTAGATTAAATAGAAACCTCATAAAAGGTTTGTTTCATCTTTTCTCTATTGTCACTTAATGACATCCGTTCCTCTTCATTCTTTTCCTTTCTTTTATTTTCTATTTTCTGAACATAAATTTTATATCCTCTTTTTTGTTTTTAAGTATTTTTATCACAATCTTTTAAGTATCATAAATCATTCTTAGGTATATCCTTCCTGACATTTTTACAGTATATTTCTTATATTATTTTTACATGACACATTATATTCATCTCCTCTTTGTTGGAATTAATTCTATTTTCTGTGTACTAAAATAAAATCTCAGTCATTTGGTGAGTTGCCTGTTATATCCATCTATTTTTTCAGACTGATTTCATTATCTTCTTCATTACAATATTTTCTTTTTATGTATAGATAATTTCATTCATAAAAAGAATATCATTCTTCCTAGGCTAACTTTCTTAGAATCATTTAAAACTGGGGGAATGGAAATTTCTATTCTATTTCTATTTTTCTATTTTTGAATTTCTATTTTTCTGAATTTATTAAAACTTGCTTTCTTCAAATCTTTAGTATTTGACAAAATACAACCAGTATTTTTCTGTCTCTGTCATAAGTTAAAAGACAGATTAATTATTGCCCTACCCACAAAGGTTCCTATTTTTTTCACCCCCAAAACAATACTTTCCTAGTATTATGAATTAAATTTAGAATTGAACCTGGCCCTAATAATTCCTTATTTTTTGAAAGATGAAATTATCACTAAAAAGTCTAGCTTATTAGCTTCTGCACTTTTCTCCACTGTATCATGCTTCTCTTCCAGGCTTAGTATCTATTTTCCATATTGCCAATGTCGTCTCCCTTTCTCTTCAGCTGGTTTGTAGAATATTGTATCAGTGACAGAATCACTTCTATTACTTCTATCTTTGATCTTCAACCAAATCCACTATGTCATGCTTTCTCCATGAATTACTAGATTTTGTTTCCTAGGAAACTCCCTTTTCTCCTTTTTATATCTTTTTTTTTAGAAAGACATGATGATTGAGAATCAGTGTTGAAGCATGAAATTATATATCCATTTAATTTGAAGCATATTTTCAGGTTCATTGTAGAATGTGTCTATTTCTTCATCATCTATAACATGTACTGAAATATAAGTAGTAATAGTCCCTAGTATTATGCTCTCTCATGCTTATTATGAGAATCAACAAAGAACATGGCACTGAAAGTGAAATTTGATAGATTTTAGAGACTGGAGATACTGATTCTTACAGATCTTTTATTTTCTTCACTAGGGAAAATCTACAAGCTTCTCTTTCATCTATAAAATCTTGAGACCTTTTATTTTCATTTATAGTGAAAATTACAATAAGGTTATGTTTCAATACTATATCCAATCTGGTCTTTCAATCAGCCATGGCACTCTCTGTCTGTGATTGTTAACCTACACCAGCACCCTCCAAAACAGACTTTAAATATAGATTCTAAACAGGAACAGACTTGGATCTCCTCATATCTAAACTCCAGTTCTTTTGTAATTTAATCTACTCTTCTTTGGAATTCTCACCCTTTTGACTAAATAAATTGAAGACAGACTGTGTTCAAATTAGCCTACTTATTCTATTATATCAATTTTTAACTAGTCTTAGACATTGGACTAAATTTCAGTTACACATTCAAAATAAATATCCACCAGGGCCATTTCATCTTTTGTCTATGGCCACATGGACAGAATCCTCTTCTGCTTCTTGCTCTCTCCTTTTATAAAACATTTTTCATGATCATCCATCATCTATACAGACTATACAGGCTATACATCTATAAGGACTTTTCCTTTGAGGACAGAAGTTCCTTTATGGCAGAATGATACTCCAGTATTCCAGGACTAAATAAAATATCTTCTGCTGAATATTCAAAACCATTCATAACATGTCCCCTTACTAAAAAACTTTTTACATTTCTCATACCTGACATACTTCCCCCTTCTACTATATATTCTGTAACCTGCTAACATTTCTCTCCTTGCTGTTACTTGCATAAGATATTCCATATTCTTACTTCTAACGTTTTCACTTTGTTGTCCCCTATTTCTGAAATGTTCTTTCTCTTCATCTCCACAAACCTGCTTCTCTGAGTTCCTTTAAGTAACAAACTAAAATCTAATCTTGTATGGAATTGGTACAATTAATGCTTATATTGGTACTAAGAATTATAGCGTTTTCTACCCAATCATTCCATTACTATTTCTAAGGAAGTGGAACATAGCAACATTCTGCTTAGGACTTTTGATGTCTCCAATGCATTGACTGACATTACCAAAAATTACTTTATTTGGTAAGTCATGTAGTAATGAACCTCTTCATTTAGATAAACTGATCTCAGAAAACACACATTTTTAATATTTGAAGATAGCAGAGATTGGTAGAATCTGCTAGAATTTTTTTTGCTGTTCTGATATAGACTGTGAAAACCAAAGATCATTTCCCTAGCATAAATAGGATCCCAATAGATCTTATGATGTAAATATTGCCAAAGCTAAACAATAAAGCTTCATATTTTTCAATGATGTGTCCCTTAAATAACAAATAAATATCTTAGATTTAAACAGGATTATTTTTAAAAATTGTTTAATCTTTTTATATCCATCAGCACATCTCTAAGCTAAAATAGTTTACATTAGATGGAAGCACTGTGTAACACAATCAATTTGCTGAGAGTAGGGAAATGTTGTCAAAGCATAATTTTGTCTGCAAGACACATTTTCTCCTCTGAAAAATGTTGATGACACATCCATCAAGACTCTTGTCAAAACATTATTGCTGTGAAGAGTTCTACGAGCCAAGAAGTTACTATGTATTTTTCTATGAAAAACAACCCTTGTACTTGCTTTACACTGCTACATATATTTGTCTTGTCATCAAAATGAAAAAGGGCTGAATATAAACTTGTTTCTACTTAGAATAAATCATGTCTGACACTTATTCATCTGTTATTTTATGTATTTTTGAGAGATGCTCTGCTTCATCTTCCAAGTATAGAAAGTTTACATCTGGGTCAGTTAAAATGAAAATATGGGGGGAAATTTCCAAAAATTCTTTCTAAAAACGGCAATTGGATGATAAATATAGGTGTTTTTAAGGAATATTCATTTGTAGATTTGGGGAAGATTGGAGGAAATTGCATGGGAAATTCTGAATATTTTTAACAATTGTACAAGAAGCTTTTCAAATGCTTTCTTAATTCTAATGCCTTCACTCTGCTAGTTATTTAATTTTTAATCTGTTTGAATATAATTATTTGCTCTCTTCTCCTTTAGATTATGAACTCCTCGAGGGTGGAGATTACCATTTGTCTCTTTTTTTTTGTATTTTCAATACTTAGTCACAGTACCTGGTATATAACAGACATATAGTAAATGATTATTGATTGAATTCCAATACTTCATTATTTCTATCCTGTTAAGTTAAATAAGAAGTTGTAGAAATTAGAAAAGAGCATTATTTAGATTCAAAGAAATTTTAAATGAAAGATTTGATTTATTTCTTCAATCTATTTTATTCCCGCCACCCTTTTGTGGCATATAGTTCTCCAAATGAGTGATTATATGGAATTTTCATTATGTAAATTCAATTAAAATTTTAATTCTAAAATTAAGAGTAAGAAGTCACATAGGCAATAACAGAAATACTAAGAAAGAGTTTATGATTATAGATTGGTAGGACTCAAGTAATCATTATTTTATAATCAACTAATTTGGAATAAATTATTTATAAAATATTCTCTATAACCTAGGAACTATATTAAGACTGGAATATAAAGAAAGGTGAAAATAATTTCTTCCTTCCAAAATCTTACATCCTACTGTGGGAATAAACATATAAATGTGTACATGTATATGTATAATCTGTACATATGAATGCATAGATACATATACATAAACAGATACTTTATAATGAAACATATTGATACAATATAGATAAGATGAAATATGAAAAGGGATTTGTAAAACTTTTGTAGAAAGTGATATTTGAGTTGAGTTTTGATGAGAATCAATGAAACTGAAACATTAGTGTATGCTGGAGGGGTATAAATTATCATGTGCAAGGAATAAGTAGGAATATCATTTTGAAAACTTGGAAAATTGAAGATCATACAGATTATGACTTATTTAATGTCACAAACTGGTAGAATCCCCTGTGATTCCAAATCTACTGCCCTTTCAATCAATGACATAATCCTTGCTCTTGAGGAATTTAATATCTTAGCATAACAAAATTGTGATAACCAAAATTCATTAAGCCAATGTCTTATATGCAATATTCCTTTTTTTTATTTTTTTGCTGAGGCAATCACGGTTAAGTGACTTGCCCAGGATCACACAGCTAGGTAAAGTTTCTGAGGTCATATTTGAACTCAAGTCCTCCTGACTTCAAGGCTGGTGCTCTATACACTGCACCACCTAATTGCCCTGATAATATGTAATATTTTAATGATGTTATGTATACTGTATTCAGTTTATTTGATGATTAGGCACAGGGTGATGAATTCAACATAACAGAATTAAAGAGATTATAAAATGGCAAAGATGTCAGCATTAATCTTGTTAAATGCAAAAGGGCAAGTGTCCTTGAATATTTGTCAAGATACTTAGACTACTTGAAGACCTTCAATGAGGGGTCATTGATTACCTCCTGGGACAGACAATTTAACTTTTGGCCAGCTTTGCTTGTTTGAAATTGGTTCCATTAATTCCCTACCAATTTTGTCTTTTATCATTCCTATTTCTGCATGTAGCATTCCCTTGATATCTTTAATTTTCATGAAGAGAATTGTCTTGCTTAATCTATTGTTTTTTCTATTTCTTTGCATTGATCTTTAAGAACATTTTCCTTGATATTCTCTGAAATTTTTCAGCCAGGTGGGTATATGTTGATCCCTTTTCTTTATCTTTAACTTTCCTATTTTCCTCAGATACTTCTAAAGTCTTAACCAGGCTTTATTGCTTTTCCCCCCTCTGAAATGTTTCTTATTGTTATTTGCTTTATAATATTGTGAACTTCTATTAGAGTTTGTCAGAAACTTTATCAGAGCTATACGCTTAAATCTTCATCACCTCCAATTCATATTCAGAAGGGATATTTATGTCATACCTATACAATGTGATAGTTTTTCCTACTTTATTCAGCTTAAGTCTGAATTTTGCCATAAGCTCAAGATCTGAGCCACACCTAGTTCTGAGTCTTATTTTTTAACTGATTGTATACAATTTCTTCATATTTGGCTACAAATTATATAATCAAATTCATTCTTATATTGACCATATGGGGATGTTCATGTGTAGAGTTTCCTTTTGGATTGTTTAAAAATAGTATTTGCTATGACAAGTGGGTTATTTTGATAAAACTCTATTAATAGTCTCTGTCTTGTTTCATTTCATACTACAAGACCAAATTTGTTTTTTATTCTAATTATCTTTTGATTTACTACTTCAGTTTTCCATTGCCCTATGATGAATGTGACATCTTTTAAAATATTTTTTCTAAAAGATATTGCAGGTCTTTAGAGAAGTAATCAACTTTGGCTTCTTTGGCATTGGAGGTTGGAGTATTTGCTTGTTTTATGATGCTACTGAATGGTTTGCTTTGGATTAGAACAGATATTATTCTGTCATTTCTGATATCCTATCCCTCTAGTGCTTTTCATGCCCTACTCCAGTAGTTCTTTTCATGCCCTTATATTGATTATGGGGCTATTCATTTTTTTTCCTAAGCATTTTTTGTCCATAGGATGCTATATATTGATCTTCTGAATTAAATCCACCCATTCCTATCCAATTAAGTTCACTGACACCCAAGATGTTAATGTATAATATTTCCATCTCCCCTTAGACCACATTCAATGTACCCAGTTTTATAGATTTTACATACCAAGTTCCTATGCAATATTGATTATTACAGGACTGGACTTTCCTTTCTTCGCCAGAAGCATCTATAGGAGAACTTCCTTTAGTCTTTGGCTCAGTCACTCCATGAATACTGAAGATAATTTTAGTTTTCCTCCACTTTTCTCCAGTAGCATATTGGATACTTCTTGGTCTGAAGAGTTCATTTTCTGATGCCATCTTTTTTATTATTTTAGCAGTGTACATTGGGTTATCTTAGCAAAGATACTGCAGTTGTTTGCTATTTCCCTGTCCAAAGGATCACCTTTTGTCAGAAAACTCCACTATGATCTGTCAGTCTTCAATAACACTCTATAGTGTAGCTCATTATCTCATTTCACTAAAGAAGTCACTTCACCACAATTAGGCAGTCATCCACTTGATTTTCAACTATTTGATTTCCAGTCCTTTATTATAATAGCACCAACAAAATTATATCTTTAGTATAATATAATGCTTTTAAAATTAAATTTCTATTTTATATTTAATAAAAATATATTGCATATATTTAAGAAATTACATGAGGTGTATGTCTATATGACCTCTATGTATATGGACATCAAGTTTTCCAGAATATTTGTATTCTGGAATTGTAATTCAGAAGTGCATGAACAATGAAATATTATCCATGTTTCTCCACAATCTTTATACACACACACACACACACACACATATCCATGTGCACACACAAACACACACACACAATGACATAACCATATGATATAGATGACATGTTCTCTAAAGAATTTTACATCTCTAGTCACACATTTCCTCTTAATTTTCCTTTTGTGAGATCAATGCATATTCCTCACTTTGTGAAATAAAATAGTCATAATATACATATATAATATTACACATACATGCATATTATACATAAATACACACTTATGCAGATATATTCCATATATTTTAAATAACAAATTCTCATTTGTCAAATATGAAAGAAAGGTAATCTTTCCTCATTCTATTAATTGCATCTCTATTTTAGATAAATTATTTTTGTGCATGAAAAAGCTTTTCCATTTAAAGATGATTTATTTAATCTTATATTTTATTTGTTTTCCTAGGAATATATATATATATATATGTATATGCATATACATATATATATGTATGTAAAAATACTCCATCTGATCTATTTTATTTTCTCTTCTATTTTAAAGGCATTGTATTTAGCTTCCACATATATATTTCTGCTAGTAATTCTAAACTTCACATTATATTATTCAATATTGCTTAAAATGAGCCTTATAATATGAGAGCACAAATAATTAAACATGAAGATTACATTAACAAATTAAAACTGATAAAATTAAAAAAACATATTTATCTTTTATTTCAAGACTATATAAATCTTTTACTTCTTTTTTCTTCCAATCAACAGGGCATTTTTTTGACAGTCAGGTTGTTTACAAATGCAACTCCTAATTTAGTAGAAAAATGTAACTACATTCCTGGTGGGTGGCTAACAGCAGGGGAAAACAATTAAAGGTTGCTAAAAATACTTTGCAAAAGACTCCCTTCTAACTTATTCCAATGGAATTCACAATGCACTCAACATTCATCTTTGTGTCATTAATTTATTTCCAATTAATTCCAAAAAAGTAAGAAAATAAATTGAAAAATAAAGAGTATCCAAGGTGAATAAGAAGTCATATTTTCTTTTACCTCTGTTGACGTGCATATGACAGTCCTAGAAACATATTTGAAATCCATTCACCTTTCAAGAGACCAGAGAATTTCTCCCTACTTTCCTACTTTGCTGACAAGGACTCCAGAGTTCCACATTTTGGCACTTTTTCTTAGGAGTTTTGCAGGAAACAAACAAACAAACAAACAAAAACATTGTTTACTCAAAGAAATTTTTATGCATTTTCCAATTTTCTGTCTCTCTCACTGTTGGGCTACACGTGGCAGAATGTTTTGGGCACAAAACAAGGAAAAAAGCCTGAGGAAATATGGCACTTGTTCTGAAGAAGGAGCATCCCTACCCATATCAGATGATTAGCAATATGGAAAAAATTGAATAGACAGTTTCAAAGAAGTCAAAGAGTCAGCAATAGAGTAAATATCCAGAAAGTGAAAATTAGGAAGATGATGAAAACAAAAGCTGTTCAGAGTCACAGAAGCAATTTGAAGTTCAACTACAGTGTCTGGGAGTCAGTGGGAGTAGAAAGAACAAAGCAAATTTAAATAAAACAGGGTTTGTAAGAGCCCAATTTGGCAGATTTTTATTTTATAATCCATAAGAAAGCAAGAATCAATCCTTACATCTGAGAACGGTCAACTGGTGGCATATGACTGAGGATGAGAACAAAAGAGAAAGGCAAACAATAGCTCTTAGTAAAGAAGTCCTGAAATTCTAGGTAGAAGGTAGCATAGTTAATGCTAATAAGGAGGAAAGGGCACTCTGGATTTGTTTCCTTATTCAGAAGGTGAAGGGAGAGTTCACATCGGGAGTTCTGAACTTGAGTTTCAATAAATACAAACATATATAAATATGTATATAAAGATAGATAAACTGTACCTCAATATAATTTTTTTTCTGAAATCCTATATATTTTAGTTTATGAATTTAAAAACCATTTTCCCCCTAAAATTGTTCATGGAGAACCTTATGGAATAGATGGTCTCTAAAGTTACCATTGAGCTCTAGATCTTTTATCTAATGAAACCACTACTCTTAATTCTTCTTTTATGAAAATAATACACTTGTCTCATTTGTGTGGACCCAAAAAAATTAACCAGTGTAATGAATCATTCATGTTTTATATAAATTATTCTTGCTACATTTAAAGCATGTTGCAACAGAAAATTATATGTAGTTTTGTCAATCATTTAATGCATAACCATTTATTAAGTGATAATAGGCATCAAGCATTGTATTTGATGGGTACTTGATGGGCACTAAGATGACCAAGACTGAATTTAAGTGATATCTTACTTCAATGAGTTTTCATTTTTGGTGAAAAATAAACAAGGGATATGTGTGTTTGTATAAACACATTTTACCTGTAAAATTTATCTATGCTTAGCAAGAACAAATAGAATAGAAGAAATGTATAAAATAAATACTAGAAAAGTTTATGATTTGGCTGGGATGGGAGAGACAGCCAATACCAGCCAAGGGGAGAATAAGAAAGGATGCTTTTATAGAAGGTGTTACTTGAACTGATCCCTGATGGCAAATAAGGATCCTAAAAAATCGGAATTGAGTAGGGAGACCATCATAGGGATTTAGACAACCTTACCAAAGACAGAGAAAAGAATAAATGGAGTATCATATATGAGAGCATTTCCTCCCTTACTGATTGTATGATTCTGAGACAAGAGTATGTCTCTCATATCTCCCTGCATCAGTTCATAAATAATAATTGGATTAGAGCATGAGCCCATTTTTCCAGGGTCTATGGCACATAGACATTACTTAAATGCAGAAGTCAAACAGAGGACCTGTGGGAGATAAGATGTCATGATGTGTACGGTAAGCAGCAATAGAAGTTTCTTAGAAAGGAACATGAATCATGCTTAAAAAAGAAAATAAAATTTTTTAAAAGTTGAATTGTGACAAAATTGTTAAAACAAGGAAATTGTATCACAAAATTCTCCTTTGTATTTCAAAGCCTATTTCCTTAACCTTGGTCCTTCTCCTCCCTCCTTGTTGAGACTTAAAATGTTCTCATTACTTATTTCCAATTTTCTTTTCAACCATCCTTGCACTGCCCCAATCCTTATGAAGTTGCTACTATCAAAGTATATTCTTCGTTTCTCCCTATCCCCAAGGACTCTATTAGTTGTTCTTTCTAATAAGAAACTAATTGATGCCAAAGTGTCAATGGTTGTTAATGGCTTAATAAGTTACTCTTTTGAAGTAATATATTTGCATTTTAATAGGTGCCTTCAGGAGATTTTCCATAAACCATAGTAGAGACTAGTAGGAATTCCAATTACTGAACTTGGCTAAGCTTATGAGGAAGATTATTTTTTTCAATGAACCTCTTGCTATGCCTCATATTTTACCATTTAGATGACTACTTATACTATCTTTAAGTAGAGTCATCTTACTTACCATGAATGGATTCTTGATTTCACTGGTATGATTATTCTCTCTACTTGTATAGATTGTAATCACTATATGCATTCTATATACATACATCAGCTATTTTGTTTTCACATTTCCCTACAAATCGTCCATAGAGGAATTCTTCAATATTGCAAAGACATTTTCTCCTTTTCTGAGTATCTACAGGATAAAAATAATACAATCATACTGTCCATCTGTTTTGTCTCATTCTTGAGACATAACTGATTCACTTCATTTCCCAGTCATTTCTATTCTAAATAACATTTAAAACACTTTGAATTCTATGCATTATTAATAGCATTCTGAGCATGATCCTGGTACTTTTTTTTTTCTTTACTCCCTATTTTTCCTTGCATTCTTTGCAATTATATTTCTTTTCCTTGAGAACTTGATATGCAATACTGTCATCAAAAAGTTACCTAAATGAGATGAATTTGTTGCAATGTTTAGGAGTTTAAGATTATTGAGAGCACTGTATCATTTCACAGATGAAAACTGGATAGGTATCTTCCTATAACTGAGATCTAGCAAACTACTCACATGCATCTCTAGTCCAAGAGAAAAATATAAATGAAGGAATTTAACAAGTTATATGGTCAGCTGCACGACAAAATATCGAAATAAGCCTTTTAAACATTTTGTCTTCTATTGTGAATGATTAAAACATTCATTTTAATATGGCTGAAAATTTTACTGGGAAGACTATACAAATCTAACTCCTGTTCACTGACTCCACATTGTCTCTTCCAACAATCAAATTCTTCGAATTGTGTAGAAAATTCTATGGCTTATCCTAGCTAGGTTGGGATTACAATAGATATGTACAATGTACATATCAGCTCAGCTCGTTGACAGAGAAAAAGTAGCATAAGCCAAAAAATTCAAAGGACCCCCCCCCAAATTATCTCCCATTGTCCCTCAGACTGCAACATATATAACCAAGATGTAGAATGTAAGAAGTTTGGAAACAATAGTTCTGCACATCCAATTCCAGCTAAATGACCTGTTTTTAGCACAGCCTCACAGCCATCATTGAGGAAAGAAGTCATTGTGGATGAGGAGTCGTTTCTCATCATTACAAGCAATGTTTATTAAGTCATAAACAAATGTGTGTGAGAGAACTTGGAGAGACAGATCCTTCTGAAATACTAATTCTATTTCCTGCTTAATACTGAGGAAGCCATCATGTGAGGAAGCAAGTCTTGTGAAGAAGAGATCAGTCATCCTCATCAACTGTAATCCACAGGGCAGAAAAGCCTATTGAAGCAGCAAAGAACCCTAAAAGAAAGATATCAAGTTCAGTAACCCCTGCTGTTTTGTTCATTATCTCCCCTTAGACCTTGGTAGAAATAGTTCAGTATCCTGAACCCAAGAACCTGGAGAACAATATTGCTTCCAGCTTGGTGACCTCATTCTTTATCTTGGGAAGCAAATCCTGTGGCACTTGCTCCTTCAGCTTTCACAGCCATATATACTGAGGACTGAGAATGAAAAGTTGCTGATTCCAAAATCCTTGACAATATCATATAGATAATGTCAGAATCTGGACTAGAATTTTCTATCTCTGTCTCTGTCTCTCTGTCTTTCCTTCTCTCTTTCCTTTTCCCTCTTCCATTCCTTTTCTTCTTACTTTTCCCTCTCCCTCTTCTTCTTTTTCTCTCTTTTCCTGTCTCTATCTTTCCCTCCATCTCCTTCTCCATCTTTGTCTCTGTCTCTGTCTCTATCTCTGTCTCTGTCTCTGTCTCTCTCTGTCTTCTCACTCTGAATGGGAGAGCTCCTTAACTCTGTATTGTCTGTTATTTATTTCCCTATGTAAACTTAATCTGATTTTTGTTGAATCATTGGATTAACTTGTTCACTGTGGCACTGTTAATTGCTAGAAAAGGGGTCAAGCTTTGGTCATAAAACTTGTGTTCCCCTTTCCCTATTAACAAAGAGCAATCAGAATTTTTTTTGAACTTGAAAAATCATATTCCCTAGGTTAATAATAAGTAAAGGAGAAGATAGTTATAATTTTATCCCCAAAACTCTCTCTCTTTGAGGAGAGAACAACAGTTAAGTTATTGGGACCAAACTCTTGCTTCCTCTCCTGGCAGAAAAATAGTCTTCCTTAGGAAGGAATGAATGGGGGGAGGGGAATCTTGAGGTATCTATCCTGCTTTCCTTCAAGTCACATGACAATCTCATGAGGGACAGCCATTAACCCATATAGTATCTAAAAACTCTTTAAAACTCTCTATAAACTCTCTAAAAACTATACAAAATTTTATGAACTAATTCTTAAAAGAAGCTAGGGATTATAGCAGACAAAGGTGAGAAGTAAATGTCTTAATGAAATGAAGAGACAGAGATGGGAGATAAAATTCCCAAGATTCTGATAGATATGATGTCAATAATGAAAAAAAAGTGTGGCAAAAGAAAGTGATCTTTTTGGGAATAAACTTTTTCTTCTCATAATTTTTTTTAAGTGAACCAATATGTTAATACTATAAAGACCTCTGAATATATGCATACAGAAGCAAGTACTTTACTTTTGGCAGAACTTATTTATGCATGAAGAGGAATAATATGTACTAATTCCAGAAAGTTAAAAAAGGCCATATTAAGATTGTCTATAAATAACTAATTGAGGTGTATGTATGTGTGTTTGTATTTTCATTCTCCTAAATGACAATAGAAAAGCACTTGAAATTCTTGAGTAAGGTGGATCATATGGTAAAAAAAAGGGAGATTATATATTTTTTCAGTTTTATGGAAAATAGATTAGAGATTAGTGAAGTAGTGGTACCCTATATGCTAGTTAAGATTTTACTGTAATAAACTAAAACAGGTATCATAAAGACTTAGTCCAGCATGGTGGATTTGTAAGTAGAGTGAAGGGAATGGATGGAAGATATGTTGTTGTAGGGGCATAGGTAGGAGATGCCAACTGATCTTTATGTGAAGTAGTTGATAAAAAGCAGTTGAAGATTATGCCAAGGTTGTAAACTTAGATTATTAGAAGATCAACAGAATGAGAAGCCTGTATTTAGGGAACATTTAATGAGAGGTAGTCTGTCTTCTAAGAGGTACCCAAAGAGTGAGCCTCCTAAGACTTGTCAAATCCAACAATTATAATTTACTTCGATTAGCTTACATGTGGACAAATAAAGTTTAGAATATGGAGTAAGCATTATGAAGTTTTGGGATAGAAAATAAAGATCCATAGATGGTAGATTTATCAGTGCTACTGATTAAGGCACAACATTCATTTAACAATGTTAGATTTGTGAAGTCAAACAATGGGATTTTTGTTTCTAGAAGACAGTTTAAAATGTAAGAATGATATGTCCTTGGGGATGAATTCATTGTACAGTATTAAGAGGAAGCTATTCTGTATTGTTTTTGTTTCTTTCTGGCATATTTTATAAGTTCATGAGACTGGTCTATTAAAGCTGACAACAATTACATTGTCTTCAACACTCAGATTTTGTTCTAAACCCTAAATTCATTTTTAGCTAATCAAATAGTTACTTAGGAGAGAGGCTGGCCTTGACACCCCAAGGTGCACTTAAATCTTATGTTTTTTGGACAATGTTTCAAGTTGATTTTAGTGAACATGGCCACAATAAAGGGTATAACAGAAATACAAAGGAATTCCCTAAATATTACTCAGTTATTTTGGGACTACTGATGTCAGGGGCAGTCAGTCAAAGAGAATAAACTTTCTTTATCCTAGAAGCATTCTTCTCTGTAGAGGGTCACAGATGGTGGGGGAACTCTGGGTGAGGTATAAGATGCTTCAGCACAGAGGGAACCTGCTGACAATGTCTGGTTTGGCGCCTCATCTCCCCTAAAGGGTCTCGGCCTTCCTGAGATGTCAGAGGGCAGTGACAACCTGTGTTATAATTAAAGCAGTGTGATACCGAGTGGCAAAGAGTCATCTACATGCAACAGCAAGTTGTTTATGTGTTTCCTCATGCTCAGCATATAGTTAGAGCATGTGCAATGTTGCTTTGGTTATATAAGGGTATTAGGGTATATAAGGCTGAGAGAGTTTGGAATAAATGGATACATGTTTTGACCATCCTCTTGGGTCTCAGCCTCATCACTCCTTCACCAAGACCAAGGACTCAGGCTGGTCTAGAGATTCTACAGAGAGCTAGTCTGGATGGTATATTTTGGCACCTCATCGTGGGAGCTCTAGAAAGCATAGTACATTTTGGCACCTCAACTTGGGAGCTTTGGAAAGCACACAACAATTCTCTCTGTTTTTGACTCCACCATGCCTGAATGTGGTAAGTAAAAATTCATAACCATGTGTTTAAAGATCTATGGATTTCAATTTCACAGAGTCTTTCTAGCCCTTTTAGTCCAGGAAATGGTAGTACAGAACTATGTAAGAGGATACATAACTGAAGGCCAGCAGATGATAATAGAGAGCTCATTGATCAATAGGCTAACAAAGATGTTCAGCAAATAAAGCAACAAAGCAATGATTAAAAAACAAACAAACAAACAAAAGAAAACCAGAAATGAGGCCCAGCACAGGATTATAATGTAGTACAGAAGTACATAAGTGATAACAATTATAGTGAAATACAATAATCCCCTTAAGAATACATAAGAGATTGTAGAATAATAAGAAGCAATTGGAGGAGAGGTAAGGTAATTTTCTGAAATATTACAGTATTTAATTTACATGGATCCTTAGGACACAATCCTAGCAAGCAGTGAGGAGTTATTGTAATGGATATTCAAATCATGATTCTGTTAGGTGGGATGATGTCAATAATGAATTGAGTGTGGTAAAAGAAAGTGATCTTCCTTTTTGGGATGAATTTTTCCTCCCATAATTTTTTTAACTGAACCAATATGGTAATATTATAAAGACTTCTGTATGAATGTGGGAGGAAGGGAAAAGGGAACATCAAAACTTTAACACTTTTTTCAAAAAAAAACTTATATAATAAAATATTTTTGAAAAAGGTTTGCTCTAATAAGTTTTTTCCAAGATTATGATTTTCTAATATATCATTTTTTAAACTAAGATTGTCTACTTATATTGTGCATGCTAACATGGAAAAGATACAAATATGGCCAAAGTTAGAAAATCCACCTATTCATTTTACTGGGAATATTAATAACCATATTAATACAAAAGGCTTATGATTATATTATAAAATTTATTCATAAGTTTGATGAGAATATAAGACACTTAAATGAAAAGTAATTATTCTTCACTATATAAAAGTAACCAAGAACTTGGTTCATGAAAATAATTCAAATTTTGATCTTTGGTCACATGTGTTGAAACCATTACATAATAATACATAGTTTATTGATTGATTCTATTAATTAATTTCAATCACTAAAGTTGTTGTCATTGTGCTGTTGTCAAAGAATGTTGTCATTCCTCCTCCCAGGGAATTAGATAACAACTCTGATGTCATACTAAATGGAAACTTTTCCATGGATATCTTTATTACTTATATAGAAGAATTTCACTTGTTTATTCACTTATTTGAAAATCTTTGTGTCAATACAGAAGACTGTATTAAGACATTGTAAATGTCTTTTTAATTGTGAATATTTGGCATTGAAAACCCTTCATAACCTTATTTCCTCTTAACTTTCAGTGTTCTTATTATACATCATTCCCCAATACATGTTCTTAAATTCAGTTACACTGGCTTCTTAGCTACTTGATGAACAAGATCCATCTTGGTACTCTGAGAATTCTATCTGGTTGTATGAAATCTCTCCTCTACTTTGACTATTATCATATTTGTCTTTAAAATCCACCTAAAATTTTTCCTTCTGCAGAGGCATTGCCCATACCTACTTAATTCTAGTATCTTCTCACTGTTTATTGTTCCTTATTTATCCTGCATACAGCTTGTTTACTATATATTTGTATATATGATATAACCTTATTAACCAATATTGTAAGGTCCTTAAGGATAAGGACTGTCTGCTTACTTATCACAGTGCCTAATACATAGAAGGTGCTAAATGCATGATTATTAATTGAATGATTAAAAGAGATCACACAGTATTATAGGAGATAAGACATGTTCATGAATGAGGAAAGAAATGAGAGGTGTAACACCACATAACAAGATGCGGTCGAAACGGGTTCATGATCGGGACATAAAAAATGATATCATAAACAAATCAGAAGAACATAAGAATTTGTGACCAAAGAAGAACTAGAAATCATTATTTATCATAAAATAAGATAATTTTGAAAATATTAAGTTAAAGAGTTTTTGTATAAACAAGATTAGAAGGGAAGCAACAAACTGGGAAAACATTTTTACATTCAAAGGTTCTGATAAAGCCCTCATTTCTAAAATATATAGAGAATTAACTCAAATTTACAGGAATTCAAGCCATTCTTCATATGATAAATGGTCAACGGATATGAACAATTTTCAGATGAAGAAATTGAAACTATTTCTAGTCATATGAAAAGGTGCTCCAAATCACTATTGATCAGAGAAATGCACAATTGTCAGACTGGCTAACATGACAGGAAAAAATGAATGTTGGAGGGGATGTGGGAAAACTGGGACATTTTAACATATGTAAAATGTATTGCACTATCTGCCATCTAGGGGAGGGGGTGGGGAGGAGGAGGGAAAAATTTGGGAACAGAAAGCTTTGAAAGAGTCATTTTTGAAAAATTACCCATGTATATATTTTGTAAATAAAAAGCTTTAATAAAATATACATATACATAAAGAAATGAGAGGTTTGCAAGAGAGAGTCAACAACTTGGGAAAGGAAGGCAATACCTTAAAAATATAATCAACCAGATGCAAAAAGAGTAGAATCAACTAAATGGAAAAAAAAGATACAAAAAGTAATTTAAGAAAATCACACATGAAAAACTAGAATGGGGAAAATGAAAGCTAATGACTCTATGAGACATAAAAAAATCACTTAATCTAAAAAGAATGAAAAAATGGAAAAAATGTGAAATTCCTTTTAAAAACAGATAAGCTGGCAAATACATCCAGAAGAGAAAATTTAATAATTGCTAGTCTATCTGAAAGCCACGACCTGAAAAAAGAGCCTGAATAGCATTCTTCAAGAGATCATCACGGAAAACTGCCCCAATATTCCAAAAACAGAGGGGGAAATGCTCATAGAAAAACTCCATCAATCACTTTTGGAAAGAGAGTTCAATAAGAAAACCTCAAGGGGCATTGTTGCAAAACTCCAGAACTACATTCTCAAGTCAAAAATACTGTAATTTACCAGATAGAAAAAAATTAAATATCAAGGAATAAAAGTCAGGATTACCCAGCATCTGGCAGCTTCAAAAATAAAGGGTCAAAAGATATGGAATACCACATTCCAGAAGGCAAAAGACATAGTATTACAACCAAAAGTTAATAACCAAGAAAGACTGAGCATCCTGTTTCAGGGGAGGTGGTTAGATCTTGAATGAAGTAAGAGACTTTCTATCATTTCTATTGAAAAAAAAACAACTAAACAGAAAATTTAATCTATTAACAGGTTTCAAGAGAAGCATAGAATGGTAAGTGGGAAAATACATACATATATATATATACATATATATTTGTATATGTAATTTAAAGGCTAAACTTCACTGCTCTAGATGGGAAAATATTATGTGTAACTCTTGAGAACTGTATCTATTACTGGTACACATAGAGCAATGTATCACAGGGATTGAAGGTGTGGTTGTGAATAGACTTTGATGTGATATTAAAGAAAAAAGACATTAAAAGGCAAAAAAAAAATTCTCTCCTTCCCCCCACTAACTCCCCTACATGGCAGGTAGTCTAATATATGTTAATTATGTTAAAATATATGACAAATCAAATATATGTGCACATATTTATACAGTTATCTTGTTGTATATGAAAAAGTAGATCTACAAGAAAAAAAAAAACCCTAAGAAGGAAAAACAATATACAAGCAAACATCAGCTTTTCTGTTAATTCTTGAACATTATTTTTTGAAATAAACATTTTTATGGATCATGTTGGGGGAAGAAAAATCAGTAGAAAAGGGAAAAAAAAACAAGAGGAAAAAAGGGGAAATAAAAGGAAAAAAAGTGAACATAGAATGAGTTAATTTACATTCATTCTCCATAGTTCTCTCTCTGGTTGCAGATGGCATTTTATATCCAAAGTTTATTGAGATTGCTGTGAATCACTGAACCACTGAGGAGAATCACATAGTCTTGCTGTTACTACATACACTGTATTTCTGGTTCCACTTGCTTCACTCAGCATCTGTTCATGTGAATCTTTGCAGATCTTGCTAATCAGCTTGTTCATCATTTTTATAGAATGATAATATTAGATTACTCTCATACACCATAACTTATTCAACCATTCTCCAGTTGATGGGCATCTACTCATCTTCCAATTCTTTGCCACCGCAAAGAGTGACTACAAACCTTTTTTGTACGTAGATGATCTTTTCTCTGCTTTATAATTTCCTTGTGGTACAGATTCAGTAGTAACACTGCTGGATAAAAGGGTATACACAATTTCATACCTTTTAAGCAAAGTTTGAAATTGCTCACCAGAATGGTTAAATCATTTCTTAATTGCACCAACAATGCATTAGTGTCCCAGTTTTCCACTCCCCCTTCAACAATTATCATTGTTTTTATTTTAAATAGAATCTCACTTTCTATATCTTACTATTGGGCTTTGTCAGTAACAAACAGATTAGCCAGTCAGAGAGGTGTGAGTTGGTAATTTAGAGTTGTTTTAATTTGTATTATTCTAATCAATAGTGATGTAGAAAATCTTTTAATATCACTATAGATGGTTTTAATTTCCTCATCTGAAAATTGTCTGTTCATATCCACAGACCATTTATTAGTTGAGGAATGAGTTGTCTTCTTATAAATTTGACACAGGTTTAGCAATTTTCCCACCTTTGTACTTCCTTTTAATCTTATTTGTATTGGTTTACTTTATGAAGAAATTTTTTAATTTAATGTAACCAAATTTGTCCATTTTGCATCCCATAATGTTCTCTACTTCTTCTTTGGTCATAAATTTCTCCTTTCTCCAAAGACCTGATATATAAACGATCACTTGCTCTTCTAATTTACTTTTGGTATTACCCTTTATGCCCATTCTGACCTTATTTTGGTATGGGATCTGTAAGGTATGTCTATGATGAGTTTCTGAAATGTTTTCTTCCAGTTTCCCCAGTACTTTTTTGGTGAAATACTGAGTTTTTATCCCAGAAACTGGAGTTGGGGGGGTTATCCAATACTAGATTGCTATATTCATTGATTATTGTATCATGTATATCTAACTCTACTGATCCACCATGTTATTTCCCAGCCAGTATCAAGTGGTTTTGATAATTGTTGATTTATAATATAATTATAGGTTTGGTATAAAGGTGCATCTTTTGTATGTTTTTCATTAATTCATTTGATATTCATGACTTTTTGTTTTTTCAGATGAATTTTGCTATTATTTTTTCCAGTTCTATTAATTTTTTGGCAGTTTGATTGGTATGGCACGGAACAAGGAGACCAATTTAGGTAAAATTGTAATTTTTTATTATATTCGCTCAGCCTACCCATGAGCAATTAATATTTTTCTAGTTTTTTAGATCTCACTGGGGGGGGGGTAAAAATTATTTCTAATTATGTTCACATCATTATTGGCTTTGGCTTAGCAAGTAAACATCCAAATATTTTATTCTGTCCATGGTTATATAAAATGGAATTTCTCTTTCTATCTCTTGCTGCTGGTCTTTGTCAGTAATATGTAGAAATGTTGATGATTTGTATGGATTTATTTTATATCATACCTTTGCTAAAGCTATTTTAAGTAGGATTTTGGATGATTTTCTAGGATTATCTAAGTATATCATCATATCATTTTCAAAATTTGTTCATTTTAAGTATTTTAAAGTGCATTTTGGGAGAGATTTGGGAATCTTTGAATTATTTGGTATTGTGAACTCCTGGCTTAGGCTACTTCTTCTACCAATGCAGCTTTTCTCCAACTTAGTCATAGAGAGTTGCTGAGAGCATTAAGAGTTGTCTTCCCTGGAAAACATAGCTAGAATAAGTTGGACATGGAACTTTAACCTAAATCTTTCCTACTTTAAGACAAGTTATCTATACAACAGATGTCATTTTTTCTCAGATAGAAACATACAAATATTGTGTATTCATTGTTTTATCTTTTTTCTTCTCAAAATGATCAATTCTTTCCAAGTAAAATTTTATTAGAAATGCTATTGTTTTAAAGTTTTACTTTTCAAAAGCATGAAATAAATTCATAAAAAACTTCCCTAAAATACACATGATCAAAAATGTAATAAAATAAAAATCATTAGAAAAATTAAATATAATATATATTTTCCTTATTTTTCTGGGATTATGATGGAAAGAAAATCAATGTTTTGAAGTGAAAAGGAGAATTTGTATAGATGGATAAATTTTCTTCAGAATTTATAGTTTTATGGATTTTGAATTAGAAAGGAGAAGCCTTAGAGGTCAGCTATTTCAATATTTTACAGATAGGAAAACTAATGCCAACAAGAGTTAAGTCTCATGGATATGAAATCCAAGCACAACATTTAATGCAGGGCTTCCTGGTTCTAAATCCATTTTCATATTCACTTCTGTATACTAACTCTAGAGGGCAATACTGAATAGCAATACAAAATTTTATCTGTATCCTAAAATATGTGTGAATTTTTCAATAAAGAAAGAAAAAATGAAAGAGTATTCAGTTAAATCTATGTTTGTTTTGCATATTGTTCTTTCTTTAAGGTCCTAATATTCATATATTTCTTCAGACATTTACTTCAGAGAGAAAGCAGAAAGGAGCTACAGCATATAATGTATTCTTTAAATCCCTTCAAAATGCTTCTCCTGATCTGAATTTCTTCCATGATTTTTCAAGAGTGCATTTTTATGGAGACATCATTGGGTAATAAAAATTTAATTCAAACATGATTATGTTACAATTTTATTAACTTTAACATGATAGCTTTTCTCAAATGGATCCTTCTTTGTCATCACTTTGATCAGAATGAAGCAATAGGACTTTTAATTCCTTTAAGTAGGAGACACAGCTGAATATTTTTCAATCTATTGACCTTCAATCTACAAGAGAGTTAGTCAAGCAAACCCAAAGTACCCTTATTAAATTTCCTGAGGAGTTAAATCTATGAAACATTTTTAATTCCTCTCCTCTATTTCTAACTAGCATTTGGAATTTCAGCATAAAGAACTCCTGGTACATTCATTTTCTGGAGAGAATTTCTTGGATAACATTGACAATTCTCCCATTAAAATAAATTCTAAAACCCAGAATAAATATGTTATGATTTATAAGAGAGTGCATGCTATTTGTAAACCCAAACAAGACAATACTTCTCTTTTTAATGAACCCTTGTAAGAGAAAGAGGAGGCGAAAAAAAATGAAGAGATTGTCTAATAATGTCATTAGCTAATGGGAAGCATTTTCCTTCCTCATAATTCTCTTCCAAGTGAACTTTTCCATTCACTATAACTTAATGTATCTATTTCTTCTTATCAAGTATCTAGGAGACTTTTTTTAAACCAATAGTACTTACAAGATGTATAAAATGTAAAGAATTAAGAAAAAAGAAAGAATTCCATATTTCTTGAAATATGTTTTCATTAAAAGTATATTGCTAACTCTATATAGTATGCAATTCCATTGTTCTAGGGCTATGACATACACAAAGATGAATTTCTTAGTTTCTGCAGAACTCAGTCTTCTTCTACAGTTAAGTACATGAAAAATATAATAAAAGGCAGACTATGACATTTGCCACTGAAAACAAATAAAGAATTGTGGGTCTTTATTATAGGAGATGTTAAATCTTCAAAATGTTAAACACTGCAAAAATATATGCTCAAACAGTAATAAATGAATGAAAAGTTTTTAGTGCTTATCATGTTTGAGGCACTCTTTTAGATGTGACAAGTATATAAAAGTTTTTTGAAAGGACAAACAGTTCCTTTTTGGTATTTTTATCTTGAATATCTGCTATAGTCTTAGAAACACAGTAAATGTTTAATAAATGGTTATTGAATTAGTTTTAAAAATGTTGAATGTGTTTATTGTCCTCAGTGAACTTACCACAGTATAATTCCAGGCATGAGACAATATGTACATAAAGAAGATAGTTAACTTCCTATTCTGTCAGAAGACAAAATTCATCTGGACTTAGGGATGGACCTTTATAGTCTAATAATTTAAC
The DNA here is from genome assembly GCA_023553655.1 of Myrmecobius fasciatus. NCBI lineage: Eukaryota > Metazoa > Chordata > Mammalia > Dasyuromorphia > Myrmecobiidae > Myrmecobius > Myrmecobius fasciatus. The sequence goes on along the minus strand of JAJPUD010010684.1, from coordinate 12,142 downwards.
TTTAGATGATCAAATGTTTAATACTGTCTAGTTCCTTCTTTCTTCTTTCCATCCCTTCCTCCTTCCTTTATTTTTCTTTCTTTTTGTATGAACAAAACTTTTATGTCAAGGAATAGAAATAATAACAGAATAAAATACCTTTACAGTTGATATATAAATAAGATTTATGGGAAATCAGGTGTCAGTCCACCAGAATACCAAACAATTGAAGGTAAGTCAACAAACGTTTTAGTACATGACAAATAAAGCAATAAAATAATTTTTAAGGCAGTAGAAGAATCTGTTTCCCAAAGCCTAGGTACACATGGCATGCATAATCTAAAATACATTAATGTTATCATGAAAAAATGAAAACAAAAATAAATGTTTTGACAAACATTTGGTGGAGGAATGACAAAAATGAGTGATTATTTTAAGCATCCCATGAGATGGGGGAAAAGTGTAATGTTTATTGGGGAATAAATTTCTTGGATTTCTAAGTAAATGGAAATTTAGGTTTTCACTATATCTTTCCTTGTTATTTGCCCTAATGCAAAAGGAGCCAGGATCAATAATGTTAACTTAAGAATATTTTTTTCTATTCTATATTTATAACTGGCTCAGTCATATCTTCTTCCTCTTCATTATTGTTATTGTTGTTGTTGTGATTGTGGTTGTGGTTCTCTTTCTTCTCCTCCTCCTCCTCCTCCTTTACTTCCTTCTCCTTCTTCTTCTGCCTCTGCTTCTCCTTCTGATTTTTCTGCTTCTTCTTCTTTTCTTCTTCTTCTTCTGATTCTTCTTTCAAATGCCATTAGACTACTTCCCTGTCACAAAGGGCCAGATGATTCCATTCCAGCTAACATTCACAAGATTGGGAGTCCATTGCTTATACAAAAGTTGACTAAAGTTTTTCAGATTATATGGTGGTTATGTTCATAAGTTCAAGAATACCTTCACTATCTACTTTTATAAAGGTAAAGGGAGTAGATTGTCTTGTGACAGTCAAGAGGAGTGGTTTTCTCAGTCATTGTTGACAAGATTCTTGCCAGCGTCTTTCTTTAAATGTTGATTCTACATCTGAAAAAGGGTCATTTACTTGAGAGCCTTCAAAGAGGCAAAGGAACACTGCCTGACAACTCCAGGAAAAGTGACAGAAGTCTATATATAACATTTGTGCATCTGATCAAGGACTCTGATACTTCCAGTCACAAGGACTTGTGGGAAATTATGTCAAAATTTGGTTGCTAAAAATTTTAATCATAACACATCAATTTTATGATAGCATGCTTGTCAGGGTCGCTTACAATGGACAATGCTATTGAATTTTCCCAAGTCACAAAGATTGTATGCTTGCTCCCGTACTTTTTAGCATAATGTTTTCAGCTATGTCATAGAATGCCTTCAATGATGACAAACATGGAATCAAATTTATCTACTGCCCTGATAGTAAATTCTTTTTTTTTTTCTTTTTGCTGAGGCAATTGGGGTTAAGTGACTTGCCCAGGGTCACACAGCTAGGGAATGTTAAGTGTCTGAGACCAGATTTGAACTCAGGTCCTCCTGACTTCAGGGCTGTTTCTCTATCCATTGCACCATCTAGCTGTCCCGATAGTAAATTCTTAAAGTGCAATATTTGTGCATCTTTTTTTTTTTTCAGATACTTGTGCACTCAGTACAACCTCTGAAGCTGGGATGCAACTAAGTATGGATATATTCTCTGTTATTTGTGCTAATTTTAGCCTATCAATTAACACCAAAACAACAACAACAACAACAACAAAAACAACACACAGGTACTCCATCAGCCAAAGCCACATTATCCATATGTGGATCCATCAGTTATAGCAAATGGTGAAGTTTTGAATGTTGTGAATAAGTTCACTTACCTTGGCAGTATGCTTTCCAGGGCTTCCCACATTGATAATAATATTGACACAAGACATTGCCAGAGCTAGCCCAGTGTTGGGAGGATCTGAAGGAAAGTATGAGAGAGGAGAGGCATTAGGCTAACTACTAAACTGAAGTCTATAGAGTAATTTTGTTGACCCTATTGTGGTATGCTTATGAAATATGGAAAGCTCGCCAGTGCTATGCCAGGAAACTGAATGGCTCCCATTTGAATTATCTTAAGAAGATTATGAAGATCCTTTGGAAAGATAAGATACCAAACACTGAAGTCCTTTCTTGAATTAAACTACAATACATTTAAACTCTACTGCAAAGATCGCAGCTCTATTGAACTGGACACATTGTTCAAATGCCAGATATAAGAGACTCTTTTATGGAAAACTCACACACAGAAAACACTCACAAAGCGGTCAGAAAAATTGACACAAGGATATTCTCAAGGTGCCTCTTAAGAACTTCAGCATAGATTGTATGATATGGGAGATACAGTCACAGGACTACCTAGCATAGCATGTCCTGCTCAGAGAAGGTGCTATGATCTATGAGCAAAGCAGAATTGAATTAACTAAGAAGAAATGTGAGATGTGCAAAGTGAGAAGCTTGGGATGCTCACAGGGAGTCTTTGTGTCCCACTTGTGGCAGAGCATTGTGAGCTTGTATTGGTCTTATCAGCCACAGTCAGACACACTGTAACTGAACTCTAACATTGTGATGTCATTTTGAGCCTCTTCAAGAATGAAAAACAACCTAACCTTCTCTTCCTCCTGCTGTTGCTTTTATTCTTCCTCTTTAACTTCCTCCTTCTTTGTTCTTTTCCCTTTCAAAATTATTCTGCTTCCATATGATAAATATGGAAATATGTTTAAAAAATAGTACATATTTAACCTACATCAGATTAACTCCTCCATTTAATGAGTGAAAAAAAAAACTTGTTATGAATAAGGAAAGTCAACAAAAATAAATATACCCAGTGACCCCTATTCAAAAAATATGTTTACTTATATAACCAATTCAAGATTTGTTTTTTTCAACAGGTAGGTTACATGCTTAATTATAGCTGTGATAAAGAATACTTTTTTGTATTAAATATATTATCTGATCAATATTTCTAACTTTCCAGTGTTTAGAGACAGCATAGACCACTTCAATATGTTATGAGAAGTTTTCCAAATAATAAATTAAGGAATTTGTAGAGATATTATTTCCCTAAGAGTGGGATTTATAATCATTATGATGTCGCCGATAGCATCTGAAATTCTATGAAAAACATACTATCTAAATAGGAAGGACTCTGACAATTCAAAGATCTGAAATTGCATTATTTCAGGGATCCTGCTTTCATCAATGAAGATTGCAACCAACCCATAATCTAGTGGATGAATTTTGAGAAATATTATGGCAAAACTTTCCATTTCTTTTTGACCACATGACTCCAAATTTCTATGAACTTAGTCTTCCTGGTCAAGAAGGAAGTCAAGTATTATTCTAGGAAGTATCTGACAAAACTTTCTATCCAATAATGTAGCTTCCAATAAACCAAGTTCATTGCCTAATCACATTATAAATTGAAAAATTTAAGTAGGACTTTAGTGGAAAGATTAGTAAACACATACAATTTCATAACTCAGAAAACTTTGATAAACATAAATTGGATTTTTTATTTGCAGCTAGAAGTGATCTTAGAGAATTAAAAGTACTGCCTTATTTTGAGCACAGTAAGATTGATCAATTCCTCCATATTTAAAAATTAGTTTGATACTATCATAAGGCCAAACAAGAAATATAAACTTAAAACATGAGTTTTTGTTGAACAATGGATTAGACTTTTATAACTTTGAACTTTTTTTTAAAGATGGCTTTAGGTGAAAAGAGAAATTTATTGCAAAATTCAATGTCATTTTCTTCAAGAGGAAGGAAGAAAATGATCACTGTCCTTTCTATTGGTGCTTCTACTATAGTTAAATTGAGAACAGTGAAATGAGACCTGATATTTTTCCTGAAGAACTGTGGTAGACTATACAGAATCCTGGTGCACCAAAGACTTAAAGCATTCAAAATCATGATTATAGAATCATGGGCAGAGTGAATTTAGGTGACACTTATTTAGTCAGGCAGCTGCAATGTATCTAAATCCCACTATACTCATAGTTTAGGCAATGAACACTGCTACAGACCCCAACTCCTCCCCCCTCCATTCCTAAGATTTATTGCAAAGGGATTCTCAATGTGATCAAGAACCTGAAAGGCAGTCCTTTTTTAGACTTTCACTTGAATATGCTATATTAGAGGTGCTTGTAGCAGAGAGGGAGATAAGTATAAATAAGTAGTACTTTCATTGAAGCTTTCCACATACATGTGCTCTGCTTTGTTAGTATTTTTCAGTGATTATGCTGTTCCAATTATCATGTCCAATAAAACACAAAACAAACAAAAAACAACTAAGTGCTAAGAGTGAGATTAATTTTAAATGAGAAAATTAAAAGTTAGGATTAAATGGGATCTCAGAGCAGAGAAGATAATTTTTTTTATTTATACTATCAACTTTATACTAGATCATAACTTCAGGTAAACAAAGAACTCAGTCAAATAAATTTTGTAAAGCATGTAGGCAGCTTTTATATGGTACAATATATGTTATGTAGATAACTCTATACAGGCTGATATTCCAAACAGTAACAAGTGAGAGCTACTACTTTGATATGAAAAATCTGCACAATATAGTCCATAGCCTATGCTTGCTTATATCTTGCCAGCTAATAGCCAAATGATGTACTAGACACCCAACCTGATTAATTATTTAATTGATTAATGCAGTGATTGTGCAATCTCCCTAAAGTCTGTAGAAAGTGCATATCACCTATCATATGCAAATAAGGGCAACAAAGCATAGACTTATCCAAGATTCTATACAATAAAGTCTGGATTTGCACCCAGGTTTTTTTCACTTCAACTTATTTTTTTCCTATATACCAGAATCAGGGCTAGGTTGAGAATTTGATATGGTTAATATCTATATCAAAAATGTTTTGATCAACATCACACTTTGAATAAGTTTGCTGGACACAAGCATCTCAACCTCTTGTGGATAAGCTTTTTTTTTTTTTTTTTCAACAAAACCAGAGGAATGAACTTAGAATTCCATATATGTGTGTATATGTGTGTGTATTTTATACATACACACACACATATATATTAAATCTACTATTGCCATATTACAATATTTGTTAAGCTTTGCTCCCAATTTCTGTTTATTAATCAGCTTTTTTCCCTAAGGCAGTGGATATCAATAAAAAATAAATGTATCTGAGATTAATGCATTATAGGGGTTCAGAGCATCCATGAACACATATAAGGATGGTAATATCACATCTATATTTTAATAAAATAGTTTTCCTAGACATTTTATATCTTTTATCTTATATATTTTAAAATTGCATTCAGGGAGATAATCTATAAGATTTACAAAACTGATAAATGGCTTCATGGGAAAAAATTAAAAGAAAATATCCCTATGATTCTATAATATATATATATATAACATTTGAAAAAAAGAAAAATATTTGATTTTAAAGTACAATTCCCTCCATTTTTTGTCTTTATTCATTATAATGGATATTTTTTTTGCATGCAATCTAAGTACACTACATTGGAAATGTCGTATATTATTCCAGTGCATTTTAATTCATAAGGCAATTCTGCTGAATAGACCTAGACCCCAAGTATGAGATTCTAATGAAGCTCTTCTTTCCATTTTAAGAATTTAAAGAGATTCTCTAAGCTAAGAGTATTGGCTTATTAGGTGGTTCAACTTTTTGCCACTTAATCTCTCTTCTAGGGTCTGACCTTTTAAATTATTTAGGCTTTTCATCTTGAATGACTTTGTCATTGAGCAAGATTATATGTGCTACAAGCTGGAAGAAGGCTAATAGTTAGATGGTAGCTTTTATACTGAAAGTGAATTACTTTAATCTTCATAAAATTTTTGAAGGATCTAGAGAAGGGAGGTAAGTGAATCAAGACTCAATAGGATATCATGAAAGATCTTTATTAGAATACATTGTTCATTAATATGAATTTTATTGAATCTGAAATGGTTCATAATATTCACTAGCATTTCAAATATAATTTTTGAGTTCAGAAATACAGATGATATTTCTGTGCAGCATATGATGTTAATGGGCACTTGTGTATACTGTAAGATGTGTTAAAGTGAACCAATATATCCAGGAAATTTTACAAATTTGCATTAATGTTTCACCGAGTTACAGAGGGTGGAATAGACTCATTGCAATTTGGGGGGGGTATTTGTTTACACAGCAGAAAGTAGATATCCTTAAATCTCTAAAGCTAAACATTTATTTAAAATAATGGATTGACAGCTGCTTTGAATTTAAATTCCCAGAAGCATATTTCAATCATCCTCTGGAGGTGAAATATCTTCTTTACATGTTAATGATTCAGTAGTGCTCCAGGGTAGCTCTAGTAAAATTGATACTAAAAGTACAAAAATAAATATAAAAATACAAAAATAATTTGATTTTTTTTTCTTAAAAAAATAACAGTCTGTTTATGAGAGGTGAATACTGGCTCTTATTTTTTTACTTAAAAGCCTTCCTTTTTTGATGATGCAAAACTTCAAAAGACTGTTGATTAAAAATAGCCCCAAATGTTAAAAGAGAGGTACAAAATTTTTAGATTTAAACCATGTTTTGATTTTGTGGACCTATTTTCTTAAATTGTAAAAGGCCTTCTACCTAATGAGATGGCTGGATAAGAAAAAAAATAGGATAGCAATAAATAAGAAAAAAATTTAAACTCTAAGGAAAAATAAATAGGAAAACTAAAAAGGAAAACAAAAAATGGAGCAAGTATGTGAGTTGCTTGCTAAATTTACTATCTATGTAGTTTTATAAAAATAAACTACATAAAACAGACATAAAAGAGTACCTTTAATATTCAAGGCTGTTTAACATATGAATTATTCTTTGAGAAGTAAACTTTAGCTGAACTAAAAGATGTCTGAAATTGCTGATAATACTGATACAACTGCTGATCTACTCTGATTTGAGAAAATGAGAACATTGTCTAACTTTCAGCTTCCAAGCTTCTTTTTCTCGGTTAATAAATGCAGTTACAATCTTTGTAAACTAAGCAGATTTTAATTCTTTTCAGGTTCCAGCTTTAACTCAGAGGTTTCTTCCATTTTAGCAGTTCACAGAGGCTTTTATTTTTCTACACCAGTAAAAAGTTACATTGATAGTAGAATACCAAATCATATTGATATGATATACTTTCAATAATTAAAATATAAATATTTAAACTCTTTTTAAATATGGCTTATAGGTTCTCCTTGGGGAAAAAAAAAACATGGAGTAGCAGATTTTTTCTTTTTTTTTTTTTAATGCCAAAGTAAAATATTCAGAATAATTGTAGTCTAGGAAACAATATCTATAGTAGAAAAAGAAAAAGTAAATATATTTTATGGATATCTGATAATATCCTCCAAACTAAGCCAATATTTCACTTGATTCTTAGTTTCCTTATATATTGATAAAATTGATATTTTTATTCATTAATAATGGCATATCATTTATTAATAGTGATGCTACTTACTAATAGTGGCATATCAGGCCCTTTAAATACTTCTCCATTTTATAGGATTTATTAACAAATGATAAAATTAGTTTTTTTTTGGTATTATCTACTTCCCTTAAAAGGAGGAGTCAATGGTCTTTAAAAAATGCAATTTAAAAAATACCTAATATTTATATAGTTTTCTGTATGGAAGATACTGTGATAATCACTTGAAATTTATTATCTCATTTGATCTTCACAACAGACTTATTAGGTATATTTTATTATAATCTCCTCTTAACAAAGGAGAAAAAATGAAACAGAGCAGCTTGTCCAGTATTACATAGCTGCCTGAATCTTGATTTGAATTCAGGTATTCTTGAGACCAGGCCCACAGTAGCAATCTACTGTAACATATAACTGCATCCTAATAGTAAAGGGTCAATAGATACAAGAAACACAAGGGATTTGTACAGTTCAAAGTGGTAAAGATAGTCAGAGTTAAAATAACAGAAAATTGTTTCTAGTGTCAGTTAAATTAGAAAATAATCTGAGCAGAAATGTTATGTTCTTTGCTTTACAACATGTTCTCTAAAAATAAAAAGGCAAGAAAAGTAGACTGGCTTTCACAATTTATCGAAACTAAAATAAATAAAAACAATAAAAAACAAAATCTAATTAGAGGTTGATTCATTGTACAGCATCTTCATATTAAAGATTGATGCAAGAGAAGATAAGATCACAGAATTAGATGTGGAAGGATCTTCAAGGGTCGTTGAATCTAACCCTCTTAGTTTTCAGATGAAGAAATTAAATCCATAAAGGCTTTGTGAATTGCCCAGAATCATTAAGTATTTGTCTACATCAGAATTTGATGAAGACAAATCTGGATTCTAAGTTTAATCATGTTAAGAAAACGGCCATAATGTTTTTTAAGTAGTAAAAGGGGAAAAAAATAAAGTCCCATCAAAATTGACATGGAGGTCAAAGTCTCTACTCTATAATAAACTAGCTAATGCTTCAACAGCTGTTCAATACTGATTTGGGTAGTTCAGCATATCTATGTTTAACTCGTGTTCTGCTCCTTTGCACTACCAATAAAAGTTTTCAGCTGCTATGACTGAAGGTCAAAACTATTAATTCATCTCACATGATAAGGGGGTAGGGAAGGGACCTTATTATTTTAAAAACATTTTTTTTTCATTTTGGTTTCCACTGGTAATCCTCTTTAGAGATCTATCACATTAGATTATTGTTGAGAGTACAAATATAATTCATAGAACTTGATCTTCTCATTGCTTTCCTGGGTGCAGTCACTTCACTATGCTTGATGTCATGAATAAAAGACCAGTGAATTACATCCTTTTCAAATAAGACTGCTGGTGAGGAGACAAATATTAAAGTTTCCTTTTAAACCAGAAAGGAAGACAAAAATTCATTGCATTATTTTATTAAAGAGAATTTGTTTAGAATAATACTTACTTATCACAACTATAGTACAAATAAAAACAAAATCCTTCACATTTTAAGGGCAAGAAAATGTTCGATTTTTGAAAGATGATTTCCAGAATATTGCATCTTAGATGCCTAGAAAATAAACATGTTACAAGTGAAGCACAAAATATGCTGGGAAATGTTTTAATTTCACCCTTGTTTGCACAGACTTAACATCATACACAGAAGATGAATGATAACAGAACAAGTTAGAAGCTTAAACCAGTAAAGTGAAATGAATGAAATGATTTGGAAATTTCTCTCAATTCTTCCTAACTGCATCGCACTGTTGACTTTCTGAAATACATATATGTTGTGTTTACAAAGAAAGTATATAAGTAGATATCTCTTCCTTGAAATAGAAATTATACTCTTAACTATGCAACTAAGCAAGCATTGAATCTTAAAATATCTCATTTGGGCAAAATAATTTTCTCTATGATTAATCTTTATTTTCAACAAAGTTAACTAGATATGGAGAGAATTAGAGGGGCTTTAATATTTTCATCTTCAGTTAAGTGGCAACTAAGGATGAGAAGGCAAGGGTAACTTATGACACTTAACTAATGCAAAAGTATCAAATATGGACAATGATACATAGATGGCAGTACTCATTAGTGAGACAAACTAGATTAAATTGTAATTGGGAAATATTAACAAAATCAATAAAAAACAAAACAAATATAATGTTAAGTGTTTTCTATGTCAATGTATGCCATCAGGGATCTATTGTTTAAAATACCCCTCCCCACTTTCCATTTGAGTTTAATACCATTTTTCTAGAGAACTGGCAGATTGCATGCTAACTGGAGAGATAGATTTCTAATAATTGAAAGTCCCAAGCAGATGGAAGGGCAAAGATTATTGCCCCAGACTACCATTGATTAACAGTGATACAGGGGTGGGAAGAACTTTTAATGAGTTACAAATTCAGAAACATCACAAGTTAGCTGCACCTGGAATTCAGAGGCAACAGTTTAATGAGTAGAAAATCTCAACCCTCAGTTCTAAATCAGTCTCTGGCTTAGAGACCTGGGAAAACAAGTATATGTTTTCATGTCTGTAATTTTTTTTTTCACAGATGGAATGTATGATTTCTAAAGTCCCTTGCAAGTTGGATGTACTATGATTTTATGTTCTCTGTGTAAATCCCAACCTTCAGACTAGGAAAGTAGAGCCAAATGGTTCTTGGGAAATTTTTCAGAAATGAAGTGCATGGTACCCGAGGAAAAGCTGTTTGCTATATCAGAAAAGGAATTTCCTGGGATTTTAAGCTGGACAGGAGGATACTCTGGGACACTCTGAGCAGCATTTCACAAAACACACAACATCCTTTGGTACAAAAGATTTCTTTTGGTAAGGCAATAAAGCTCAGAAAACAAATTTCCATGTAATGATGAAGTAATAGGATTATAAATCTAGACCTAGAAGGGATAAAAGCAGCCTTCTAGAGAAGCCATCTCATCTTATAGATGAGGAATCTGAGATCCATGTAATAAGTATTAGAGATGTAGACATAGATCCCCCGATCTCAGAGACAGTGCTAGATGCATATATAAATGATAGATGACACAAAGATAGATAGATAGATAGATAGACAGATAGATACATACATACATACATACATACACACACACATACATAGACAAATAAACCTTGGCATCTCTATTCTGGCAACTAATTTAAGTGATAGGATATACTTACCTTTTTATGATGATAGACAATACATATCTTAAATGCCATGTAGTAAAAATTTTAATTATCAAATTTTAATAGATAGGAACTGAATGCAGGCTAACAAGGGCTAAAGATACTAGCCACATTCATGCAGACAATGCAAGGGTTAATATGTGAATGCAGGCATCCTGATTCCAAGTTTAGGGATTTTTAAATATATATTTATATACACACACATATGTGTGTATATGCATATGTGTATGTTTTCAGAAAAAGTGCATGAAACTAAAGTTACATTAATGAAAAAGTTCATTGTCATTATGAAATGTATAATGATACACATGGAGACAATAAAGTCAATTACTCCATCACTCAAAAGAAAATATTTATCTTACATTGAATCTAAATATCATTGGCATTGATAGCTTTGAAAAATAATCTTGAGATTTTTGACTAGTTCACTGCTAAATGTAGTCAAATTCTAAGGGCAGAGGATGAATGTTAGATTCTTCTGTCTTCCAACATACAGTTAAACTGATATATGAAAAATCTTCAAGTTAGCAGAACTCGACACTTTTTTTCCAATATTTTTTTCTTTGAAACTAGATTATGTACTAAATTTAAAGCCTGCGATCACATAATAAACTTAAAGCACAGTGGGTGCCTTTTTAAATATACATTTTTTCTAAAGTTTTCTTTAAATTGGTGAGAATTGCAGTACTTCCACATTAGCCTAGAAGACCTCCCAATGGTAGAGTTCAATTTTGCTGTTATAGATTTCATTAACCCAGCATGTAATTAAGAAAAGAAAAATTGGATGATATTACCTAGAATCCACTTGCTGGCAATTAAGATGTGATTTAATATGGTTTTTAATCAACATTAATTCTGGTAGGTGGACATTGCCCAAAATGTCAGAGTCAAACAATATAGACAGCATTTGGTACTGGGTATTTTAGTCATAAAACTCATTCACTGACCTTGAAAAGGTTAGTCATCTGAAAAAATTAATACTGTAGATTTTATTTGATTTCTATTGCTGGCCTCTCAATACCAGAATTAATATATATGTGTATATATGGATATGGATATAGAAATCTTTCTACACACAAAAAGGCATATATAAATGCCTATATATAGTACAAGATAGATTTTTCTGTATATAAATCACACATATGTAAGTGTATATACACATATGTATGTTTGTATGTGTGCACATGTACACAGATACACATATAGCCAAACATATACTTATATGCATCTACATCCACATCAATTCATTGATACAAACATATGCATTTTTACTTTTATAATTTATATTCCAAGAAATGATTTAGAAATTTCGCTTGGAATCTGGAAATTAAAACAGGAATGTAGGATCTTGAAAATGTATTGACCTTGACAAATCTTTTTCTCTATATTTAATGAAATTTGTTAGTTGTTAGGTTATATTCCAAGTGAAGCAAATCAAACATAGTTTATTAACGACATTGAAAATGGTAATAAGCAA
>JAJPUD010010683.1:0-59864 GCA_023553655.1 Myrmecobius fasciatus | reverse complement strand
AAATGACCAGCAAGATGATTTCAGAGAGGCCTGGAGAGACTTACATGAACTGATGCTGAGTGAAATGAGCAGAACCAGGAGATCATTATACACGGCAACAACAGTACTATATGACGATCAATTCTGATGGACATGGCTCTCTTCAACAATGAAATGTTTCAAACCACCTCCAATTGTTCACTGAAGAAAGCCATATACACCCAGAGAGAGGGATGTGAAATGTGGACCACAACATAACATTCTCATACTCCTTGATTGATGTTTGCTTACATTGTGTTTCTTTTATCTGATATATCGTTTGTGTAGATAAGATTTTTCTTGCACAACAATGATAAGTTTGGAAATATGTATACATATATTCGATTTGCCAATATTTTAACATAATTAACATGTAGTGGATATCCTGTCATCTAGGGGAGGGGTGGGGAGTTGGGGGGAAAAATTTGTAACGGAAAGCTATGTAAGGGTTATTGTTGAAGAATTACCCACACATGTTATGCAAATAAAATAAAATTTAAAAAAAAAGAAAAAAAAAGAAGGATACTTCTATCCTATTTGAAGGTTTATGTATATAGTGCTTAGAAAGGGGTGAAGTAGACAGGTGAGAAGATTAAAAAAGCAATGGAGAAGGAATAAGGTTTTGTTCTAAGGAATATCAAGGTTAGAGGAGAAGATCCTCAGGTTTCTGAACAAAACCAAAAAAGTTATTTACTTTCTTTGCCTCATTTCTTATGCAGCTTTAATCACTGAATGGGTTTTGCCTCAGTGAGAGTGAGACCTGTTAAAGACCTTAACTAAAAAGTCCAAGATCTCCTGTTAGGCTATCTCCAGCTATCCTGCTCTGTATCTTGCCAAAGGACCCAGATGACTCCCTAGGAAAAAATGAGGCTGGTGAGTTTGAACAACTCTCCTTTTTTTATTAAAGCTTTTTATTTACAGAACATGAGTGATTTTTCTACATTGACCTTTGCAAAACATTTTTTTTATTCCAACCTTTTCCCCTCATTCCCCTCACCCCCACCCCTAGATGACAGGTAGTCTAATACATGCTAAATATGTTAAATTATATGACAAATCTAATATATGTATACATATCTATATAGTTATCTTACTGCACAACAAACATCAGATCTAGAAAGAGAGAAAAAAAAACAACCTAAGAAGGAAAACAAAATGCAGGGAAATATTCACAGAAAGTGTTAAAATGCTGTGTTGTGGTCCACACTCAGTTCCCAAAGGCCTCTCTCTGGATGTAAATGACTATCTTCATCTCTGAATAATAGGAACTGGTTTGAAACATTTCATTGTTGAAGAGAACCATGTCCATCAAAATTGATCATCATATAGTCTTGTTGCTGTGTATAATGTTCTCCTGGTTCTGCTGATTTCACTCAGCATCAGTTCATGCAAGTCTCTCCAGGCCTCTCTGTAATCGTCCTGCTGGTCGTTTCTTACAGAACAATAATATTCCATAACATTCATATACCATAATTTATTCAGCCATTCTCCAATTGATGGGCATCCATGCACTTTCCAGGTTCTAGCCGCTACAAAAAGGGCTGCCAATAACATTCTTGCACATGTGGGGCCCTTTCCTTCTTTATGATTTCTTTGGGATATAAGCCCAATAGAAACACTGCTGGGTTAAAGGGTATGCTCAGTTTGATAACTTTTTGAGCATAGTTCCAGATTGCTCTCCATGCACAACTCTCCTTTACTTAAATCTAATTCACCTGCATATCATGGCATTATCCTCTGATGCCGTTGTCTTCTTCAAGAATAAAGGACAAGCAACAGGTTTGAATAGCTTCCTCTTAGTAACAGAAGTGAAGCTTTTGCTTGAGGACATTTTATTTGATAACTGCCTACTTTTATTGATTTTAAAATAGGAGTGAGGCATGGGTCCCATGGAGTTGATATTAGTTTCCTTATTTGCTTGCTTTCATTTTCTCTAGTGTCATTTAACTCTAGTATAACAGAAAATACCCTCAGGCTAGGTGACTTCTTCCTTTAGTGATTCTCTTAATATTTACATGATTCTTCTCTAAGATGCCAGTTTCACATTTGCTTCATCACTTTACTTTATAGTTCTGAAAGTGAACGTAGCTAATGTCCCTGGGTTTTGTTTTGTTTTGTTTTGTTTTTTGCCTAACGATAAATTACATTTAATTCGTAATCATTGAAAATGTCAAGTCAGCTTTATAATATTTAGGATGAAAAGGAAGAATTTAATTAGAAACTAAGCCTGATTCTGTCTCAAGGAATCAGGGACAAGGATCATGACTAAAGTAAAAAGTAAAATCAATCTTGACTTTGGAGCTAATCTTTCATATCTTGATAACTAACTATTCCATAGCCCTGGATACATGACCCGGGATGCTATAGAAATGACATCATAAAGACTGTGTCTTAGCGCCAGAAACTGGAGTGCCATTTGTTTTTAGTGGATTATATGGACTTTCTATGGTGTAATGGAAAGAGATCTGAATATACAGTCAGAGGCCTTGGGCTCAAATCCCAGTTTTGCCTTTTTCTCCTTGTGTGATCCTGGCAATTCATTTCACTTGTCTAAGTCTTTGTTTCCTTTTCTCTGAAACTAAGGGTTTGGAGTCCCTGAAGGCTTAATTCCCTTCTCCCTTTCAATCTGTCATCTTTTGATTCTAAAATTCCAAACAAGCTCATTGTGGCTCACTTTCTGACTTGATCAGCTACACATGGATAGGTCAGCAATTTATTTTCTTATTACCTTCTTAAAAATTTTATTCTTCAGTTTTCACTGCAGGCAAGTTATGGCCTTAGCTTCAGTAGCCCACTTCCTCACCAAAATGGCCATGAGAATAGAAACCATAATATAAGAGTACCAATGCATATAGTCTGTTGAGAGTCTGGTTTATACCCAGTGAATCAGTTTGCCATAGTTGGAAATTAATCTTTCATGATCATTTCATCCAACCTCTTCATTCAACCTTGGAGAAAACTGAGGTTTCCAAAAAGCAAGAAGTGTCTTCTATGGTGTCTTGGGGCTCATGGAGTCAGAATGAGAGCCATTGTTGTTTTCCACATTTGAGACCAGGGATGTCTCTGCTATTCCCCACTTCCTTCCTTCCTCAAGGTTTGCTTTGCTGAATTGATACAAAGTCACTGCTTCATGCTCACACTACATAACGGAAGTGTAGTTTGCTTTGCCAAGAGGAGGGAGTCCCTACAATCATTTTAAAAAAGATTGAATTCAGTATAACAATCTCGGGAATTTACCTGAAAGATAAAAAAAAATTCCTAACTACCTCTCCTTCTTAGGTTACATAAACTAACTAATAAATCTTCCTTTCCAAATTACATTATTATTAATTTATCCCATTTTGTTTCTACACCCACCCCACACACACACACGTATACACCCCCACACAGGAAAGGCTGCAAAATGTCTTCATAGGCTTTCTCTTGCTTCAGAAGCCACTTCCTGGCCTATACTTTGATCTGAAATCTCAGTATGACATCTTGGCCTGAAAGGCAGTTATTTCTGTTGGTCTCTGGTCCTGAGATAGGCAACATCCCATATATAGACCTTTGTCTTGTGGGCTGGGAGGCTGTGGTACACCCTTCCCCTCAACCAAAAAGGTAATATTGTACACTTTTAAGTACTGTTGTTCAGAGAGTCAGTTTTTTAATATTAAAAATCATTAGCATTTGTTATCTGTGAATAAAGCTCTGACAGATCTAATCCAGTCTAGATCAGTAAGCATTTTTAAGGATCTCTTATGTATATAACTCTGAGTAGGTATTAGGGATGCAATTCAAATGGCTCTGTGTTTTCATCACTGTAGATATTCCCTTTACTGATGCAGATCACAATCTCTCCTTGTCTTCTGATCTGTACTGACTCTTATCCACATCATGCCAGTTCACTCAGCATCCAGTGACCTTCCTAGAGTTCTTGTGACATTGTAGGAATATCATTGGATAAGGAAAGCTGTTCACCCTCCCTTGTTTTTGCCATATGACCAGACCATTTTATTTTGCTTGTTCATTTCTTTTATGGTATCCTTTACTCTTGTTCTCCTTTGTAATTTTGTTGATAAGGTGTTGCATCTTACTCAAGTCCACTGAGCACATCCCTATTGCCCTCTGTGAGAAATTTTGAGGTTTTTGGAACCATAGTATTCCATGACTTATGTCCATATAATTATACTGGTTGAATATTGTTATTTAAAAAGACTGCTTTGGTTTCATTTTGAAGTCATTAAAAGAATTTTGCAACTTCACAAAGACAATCTAGTCTGCATTCCTCTCCTCTGTAAATTCTTGCACTAAATTGTCTATATATAGTCTGTCCAAGTTTTGTAAATGGTTGGATAATCTCTATAGGTTGTGCATCTAACTACTTATAATCTGGACAATAGACATTTTCTTTCCACATTATCTTTTCCCACATTTATAGGTCTGTGGAGACACAATGAAAAGAGGAGAAAATAAATAGTCCATGCTCTGAGGTCGTTTACCTTCTATCAGTGAATTAAAAAATTAGTTGTTTCTTTTTTACTTAAAAAAAAATCAGGTATGTTCTTGAGTGTTAAATGGAGTGGTAAGATTGGGGAGGGGGAAACTGTGACTCTAAAGGCAAAATTAGATAATTTAATCAGTCAGCAAATATTTATTAAGTGCTATATGCCAGGCACTGTGCTAGACACTGGGGCTACAAAAGAAAGGCAAAAATTTGGTCTTTCCCCTCAAGGTGTTTTTAATCTAATGGTAGATACTAATGTGAGTAAATATGTATATACAAGATTTATATATAGTGCACATATAAGAAAGGATAGTGGGTTCCAGGGAAACCTTGCTTTTAAAAGGCAACTTTGGAATATTGGCCCTTTAAATCATTGCTTTAGAAGAACAGTTAAGTGGAGACTAAGAGGATTACTTAGACTACTAAGAATTAGGTCAGAGAAAGGTTAATGCAATAGAGTAGGTTCTCCAATATAGGGAATGGCAATACAGTTAAATAGCATGCACAAAAGGAGACTGGGCTGATGTACATCTTCCGTGTTTAAGAGAAGCATGTCATGATGATCTGGTGCCTTGCAGAGACTTTGCAGCTTGTGTACAGACATTGTATAACTGATTCTGGTTTGCTGACTATATGGTGTATGGAAGTATCTTTAATTAGTCCCATAGCCAGAATTGAAAGTACCTTCCAAAGACCCTAGACAGTCTTCAGCTTTTTAATTCTTGGACCATTGTTCTTAGTTTGACATCTTCACTCATGGTGTCTCATGAGAGACCTTGGATCCTCTCTTTCCAAGGCTGTCATGTACACTGTAAATGCAGCTCTTAGTTCTCTGCCTGCCTTGGTATTTATTCTTTTGTTTGTGACTTGGTAAAGTCCTTATTTCTCAAATACATAAGGAACTGAGGCAAATTTATAAAAATATTTGTAAAAAATTATTAAAAATTTCAGCCATTTCCCAGTTGACAAATGTCCAAAGACTTGAATAAGCAGTTTTCAGAAGAAGAAATCAAAGGTATCATATGAAATGTTCTAAATTACTATTGATTAGAGAAATAATAATTAAAACAACTCTGAGGTACCCCCTCATATCTTTTATATTGACTCACAAAGACAGAAAAGAAAATGAGAAATCCTGGAAAACAGGACGCTAATGCACTGTTAGTCCAATTGTGAACTGAATCAACCATTCTGGAAGGCAATATGAATCATGGCCAAAGGGCTATAAAACTGTACATACTCTTTGACCCAGCAATACCACTAGTAGATCTGTGTTTCAAAGAGATCAGAGAAAAAGGAAAAGGACCCATACATGCAAAAATATTTATAGCAGCTCTTTTGTGTTGGCAAAGATTTGGAAAGTGAGGTGATATTCTTCAATTAGGAAATTTCTGAACAAGTTAGGGTAGATGATTGTGATGGAATAGTGTTGTGCTACAAGAAGTGATAAGGGGGATGTTTTTTAAAAAATCCTGGGAAAAGTTATATAAATTGATTCAGAGTAAGTACATAGACAGTAACAGCACTCTTATAATGATGATCCACTATAAAAGACTTAGCTACTTTGATCAATATGATCCTCCAAGATAATTCTGAAAGACTCATGATAAAAAATATTATCTATGTTCAAAGAGAGAATTGATGAAGTCTAAGTTAAAATATGTATAATTTTTTCACATTATTTTGTTTGCTTTTTAGTGCCGTGACTAATATTGAAATATATTGTGTATGATTTCTTACATATAATTCATATATTGCTTGCTTTCTTCAGGATGGCGGGAGGAGCTGGAGAAAGGGAGAGAATTTGGAACTTAAAACTTTTTAATATTAATAATAAAAAAAGAAATCACTTTTGCAGTTCAATATATTATGGATTGGAATGGGGGGAGACTTGAGACAAGAGGACTCTTGAGGCAAATTCTACTCCCTGTTCTGATGCTGACTCACTTTATGACCCTATACCAGTCAGGAGAGTATAGACTTGTAGAGCTTAAAGACCTTTAAAAAGTTATCTGGCCCAGTTTTCTTCTTTTAGAGAATAGGAAATGGAGACTGAGAGAGGTCAGTTTCCCAACATCATACAATGATTTAGTGGCAGAACAAATTGCCTTACATTGTAATTGAAAGGGTTAGTATTTAAAGACTTAGCTGAGCCTGGTTTCCTAATTAGAAATGTGAAATGCGAAATCCATTTTAAAGTCACCAATGGCTTATACTCAAGATAGAATATATATTCTCAATAATCTTTTAGCATAAAAGTATAAACAGAATGACAATTCATATTTTTGTTCATTCTTTTGATCAGTAAATATTGTCTACCATATACTAGCTATACACTAAGGATTAGTGATACATTGATTGAAAATACTAAAGCTAAAGATTTAGGAGCTCAAAGTGACCATAGAGATCTACTAGTTCAACCCTCCCACTTTACAAATCAGGAAACTAAGGATCTGAGAAGTTAATTCCCATCAAGTTTTTAAGGTAGTAAAGAGAACAATGAGGAACTGAACTCAAAGCCTCTAAGTCCAAATTCAGTGCTTTCTTTATTATTACAGCTTGAAAAGTTCTTAGAGATAATGTAAGTCAAGTCACTTCATGGATAGAAAAACTGAGTCAATGAGAAGTGACTTTTTAAATGCTACATAGCTTGAGTGAAAGACCTAGGAAAAGAACCACAATTTGCTAACCATCACCTCAGCCTCTCTTTCCCTCTTCTTCCCTCCCCTTCCTTAGTCTTGACAAAAAAAGGATGTCATGATTAATGTTAGGAAAGAGGTAATGGATATTGATCTCAGCTTCTGTGTTTCTTTGGACCTCCCAGAGAAGTGGATTAACAGATTTGCCCACTTATTTGTTTGAAATAGACCAAAATTATTAGAATTTCTGAAATTATTTAATTTTATTGTTTTTATATTATATGATTTAGTACTAAGGATTCTGGAAGCAAATGCCAATGACACATTTTCTTTCATCTGGTTCCAACACATAAAAGCCAAGTGACAAGGGAGCTACTGATCTTTCTTTGCAAAAGTACTTACTATGCCTTTGTGGACACTAGTAATTGTTTAACTATATTTTATCATCCTTATTTGTTCCAGCACAATCAAACTATTAGGCCTGAGGGTTCTGAAATGGTTAGGTTGTGGGCATTAAAAGAAAAGGAACAGATATTTAAAACTACAATGGCTTTCCAATCTCTCATGAGACTACAGAAGGGCTCTGGTTTCTTTTTTAAGAGGAGAATTAGACCTTTAGAAAGAAATTATTATACTACCTTGACAAAATTTGCTACTGTGTCTTGATAGAAACTATTGATTTAAATCATTTTTGAACGTTGTTGAGCGAATGGCAGACACTAACTTGTATCTATGACTTAGAACAGTCAGTCACCTTGGGTTTGGAAAAAAAGTGGTTAAGAACAGTATCAAAGGTTAGGAAAGAAATTGCATAGCATGGAAGGTAGAAAAGACCAAGTGCTCTTCTCAGGAATGATTCAGAGGTGTCATGATACAGGAAAGAAGACTGACTTTGGAGTTCAAAGACCTGGGATCTCAGTCTCTCACTATCTTTGTGACTTTGATCCAAGTCAACCTTTCTGTACCTTAATTTTTGCATTTGTAAAAATAAGGGGATTTTACTAGATGACCTCTAGAATCTCTTTCTTTTGAGATTAAGTGACTTGCCCAGGGTCACACAGCTAATAAGTATTAATGTCAAATTTGGACTCAGGTCCTCTTGGCTTCAGAGCCAGTCTTCTATCTACTATGTCATCTAGCTGCCCTTCCAGGATCTATTCTAGCTCAAATCTGATATTCTGATCCTGAGGCCTTTCAAATATCACTACTTTCTAAACTTCTCTAATCTCTGAGTCCCCTAACTTGAGTTATCTGAGTCTCATATACCTCGGTGACTCCTTGGGTTCAAAAACCTGACTTTTTTTAAAACCCAGGTACTCACTCTCGATTCTTATCCTGTTTCCACAATTAAAAGATCCCTTATCTCTGCTTTCCACCCCATCTCTATATACTTCAGAGCACTAGGACACATTTTCTTGGTCTTATATGTAAGGGGTGACATGTAGAAAATCAGAAAAATGCAGTAATGCAATTTGAAAAGTATATAAAATAAATTTGTTAGACTTTGTAATGGAATGGAGAATGGAGGGCAAAACTTGGAATCAGAGTTCATGTTTTCTGACATATATGTCTATGTGTCTTGGTGACCAAGAATAAGACAGCTATACTCTTGGTATTGATTCCACTGACTGCTTTGTCGTATCTAGAATGTCTTTTCCTCTTTGGTTTCCTGATTTCCTTCAATACTCAGTTTAATTCATACCTTTTTTATTAGACTGTTCATAGTTTCCTGTATCCTAGCAGTCTCCTTCCTCTGAATCTACTTTCCATCTACTACATAGATATCTTGAATCGACCCAGTTATTTACATAATATCTCTCCCATTAGAATGTAAGCTCCTTAAAGACAGAGACCATTTATTAGTCTTTTTTGTATCTCCAATTCATGAAACAGTATCTCAAAATACATAGTAGGCACTTAGTATGTACTAGTTGACTGAGTCATCAAGGAAAACCTCAAAGATTCTAGGTTATAAACAAGTTTCCTGTATCCTTCATCAGAAAGAGTTGCCCCATTTGGAATCCCCTGCACTGCTAAAATCATAGATTGTATGACTAACATGGAAATATATTTTGCCTGATCTCACATGTTTAATTGATATCATATTGTATGCTTTTTCAGTGGGTACAGGAGAGACAGGCAGGAAAAAATAATTTGGAAGTCAAAATTAAAAAAATTAGAAATTAACAAAATGAATTAAAATGCAACCAAAATAAATGTTGCAAAATTATAAATAACAAGCATAAATGAAAAAAAGAGATATGGGAGAATGCTTCCAACCTCTTTCTTCGTGGAAGTGAATGTTGCAACACTACTGGACCATCCATCAGTGTTTCAATATTTTGTTCAGAACATATTTTCATTCTTTTTTTATCGAAATTTTTATTTTCAAAACATATGCAAGGATAATTTTTCACCATTGATCTTTACAAAACCTTCCAATTTCCAAAAAAAATTCCAATTTTCCCCCCTTACCCCACCCCCTTTCCTAGATGTCAAGTGATCCGATTTTTACATGGTAAAATATATGTAAATCCAGTATAGGCATGCATATTGATACAATTATCTTGCTGCACAAGAAGAATCAGATCAAAAAGGGAAAAATGAGAAGGGAAATAAAAATTCAAGCAAACAACAACAAAAGAAGTGAAAATGCCATGTTGTGATACATACTCAGTTCTCACAGTCCTCTCTCTAGGTGTAGATGACTCTCATCATCACAAGATCATTGGAACTGACCTGAATCATCTCAGTGTTGAGAAGAGCCACATCCATCACGATTGAGCATCATATAATCTGGCTGTTGCTGTGTACAATGAAATCCTGGTTCTGCTCATTTCACTTAGTATCAGTTATGTAACTCGCTCCAGGCCTCTCTCAAATAATCCTGCTGATTGATTCTTATAGAACAATAATATTCTATTTGTATACTATATTTTTATTCAGCCATTCTCCAAGTGACGGGCATCCACTCAGTTTCCAGTTTCTTGCCACTACAAAAAGGGCTGTCACAAGCATTTTTGCACATGTGGGTCCATGTCCCTCCTTTAAGATCTCTTTGGTATATAAGCCCAGTAGAAACCTTGCTGGATCGAAGGGTATGCACAGTTTGATAATCTTTTGAGCATAGTTCCAAATTGCTCTCCAGAATGGCTGAATCCGTTCACAATTCCACCAACAATATATCAGTGTCCCAGTTTTTCCAGATCCCCTCCAACATTTGTCATTATCTTTTCCTGTCATCTTAGCCAATCTGAGAAGTATGTAATAGTATGTCAGAGTTATCCTAATTTACATTTCTCTGATTAATAGTGATTGAGAATACCTTTTCATATGACTAGAAATGATTTCAATTTCTTCATCTTAAAATTGTTCATATCCTTTGACCATTTACCAATTGGAGAATGGCTTGAATTCTTATAAAATTCGAGTCAATTCTCTATATATTTTGAAATGAGGTCTTTATCAGAAACCTTGAATGTAAAAAAAAAAAAAATTCCAATTTACTGCTTCCCTTCTAATCCTGTCTGCATTGGTTTTGTTTGTACAAAAACCTTTTAACTTAATGTAATCAAAATTATCTATCTGGTATTCAGTTATGAGTTCCAGTTCTTCTTTGGCCACGAAGTCCTTCCTTCTCCACAGATCTGAGAGGTAAACTATCCTATATTCTTCTAATTTGCTTATAATATTGCTCTTTATATCTATATCATAAACCCATTTTGATTTTATCTTGGTATATGCTGTTAGGTGTAGGTCAATGCCTAGTTTCTGCCAGACTAATTTCCAATGTTCCCAGCAGTTTTTTGTCAAATAGTGAATTCCCTTGAAATTCTTGACTTTTTGTACTTCCAGATGTACTTTATTGTTATTTTCTCTAGATCTGTAAAATAATTTCTAGAGAGTCTGATTGGCATGGCACTAAATAAGTAGATTAATTTGGGAAGTATTGTCAATTTATTATATTCACTCTGCTTACCCAAGAGCACTTGATAGTTTTCCAACTTATTAGCTCTGAATTTATTTATGTGGGAAGTGTTTTGTAGGTGTGTTCATATAGATCCTGACTTTCCCTTGGCAGATATATTCCCAAATACTTTACATTATCAACAGTTATTTTAAAAGGAATTAATTTTTTGTATCCTACAACTTTGCTACAGTTGTGAATTGTTTCTAGTTGTTTTTTAGTTGATTCTCTGGAGTTCTCTAAGTATACCATTATATCATCTGCAAAGAGTGATAATTTGGTTTCCTCATTACCTACTCTAATTCCTTTAATCTCCTTTTCTTCTCTTATTGCAAAAGTTAACATTTTTAATACAATATTGAATAGTAATGGTGATAGCAGACAACCTTGTTTCACTCCTGATCTTATTGAGAATGGTTCTAGTTTGTCCCCATTACATATGATGCTTGCTGATGGTTTTAAATAGATGCTACTGATCATTTCAAGAAAAAGGTAATTTATTGCTATACTCTCTAATGTTTTAATAGTAACTGGTGTTGGATTTTATCAAATGCCTTTTCTGCATCTATTGAGATAATCATATGATTTTTGTTAGTTTGGTTATTGATATTATCAATTATGTTGATAGTTTTCCTAATATTGAATCAACCTTGCATCCTTGGTATAAATCCTACTTTGTTGTGATCCAATATCCTGGGGATGACTTTATGTAATCTCTTTGCTAAAATTTTATTTAAGAAATTTGCATCAATATTCACTAGGAAAATTGGTGTATAATTTTCTTTTGCTGTTTTTGCTCTACCTGTGTCATACAATATCTGTGTCATAAAAGAAATTTGGTAGGACCCCTTCTTTCCCTATTTTTTCAAATAGTTTATATAGTATAGGAATTAATTGTTCTTTAAATGTTTGGTAGAATTCACATGTAAATCCACCTGGTCCTGGAGATTTTTTCTTAGAAAGTTAATTAATAGTTTGTTCTATTTCTTTTTCTAAAATGGGACTATTTAAATAATTTATTTCTTCTTCTGTTAACATGGGCAGTCTATATTTTTGTAGATATTCTTCCATTTCATTTAGATAATCAAATTTATTGACATAAAGTTGGGCAAAGTAACTCCTAATTATTACTCTAATTTCCTCTTCATTGGAGGAAAGTTCTCCCTTATCATTTTTGAGACTAACAATTTGATTTTCCTCTTTCCTTTTTCTAATTAAATTAACTAGAGGCTTATCTATTTTGTTGTTTTTTTCATAAAACCAACTCTTAGTTTTATTTATTAATTCAATAGTTTTCTTATTTTCAAATTTATTAATCTCCCCCTTTATTTTCAGAATTTCCAATTTGATATTTAATTGAGGATTTTTAATATGTTCTTTTTCTAGTTTTTTTTAATAGTAAGCCTAATTCATTGATCTTTTCTTTCTCTGTTTTATGCAAGTAAGCATCTAGAGAGATAAAATTTCCCCTTATAACCGCTTTGGCTGCATCCCACAAATTTTGGTATGTTGTCTTGTTACTGTAATTCTCTTGGATGAAGTTGTTGATTATGTCTATGATTTGTTATTTCAGCCATTCATTCTTTAGGATTAGATTACTTAATTTCCAATTGATTTTTGGTCTTTTTTCTCCTGGCCTTATATTGCACAGGATTTTTATTGCATCATGAGCTGAAAAAATGCATTTACTATTTCTGCCTTTCTGCATTTGATTTTGAAGTTCTTATGCCCTAATATATGGTCAGTTTTTGTATAGGTTTCATGAATTGCTGAGAAAAAAGTAAACTCCTGTCTGTCTCCATTCAGTTTTCTCCAAATATCTATCATACCTAACTTCTCTAAAATTCTATTTACCTCATTAACTTCTTTCTTATTTATTTTGTGGTTTGATTTGTCTAGTTCTGAGAGAACAAGATTGAGATCCCTCACTAGTATAGTTTTGCTGTCTGTTTCTTGCAGCTCTCTTATCTTCTCGGCTAGGAATTTGCATGCTATACCACTTGGTGTATATATGTTTAGTATTGCTATTGCTTCATTATCTATGGTAACCTTTAGCAACATATAGTTTCCTTCCTTATCTCTTTTAACTAGATCTATTTTTGCCTTTGCTTGATCTGAGATCAGGTTCACTACCCCTGTTTTTTTTTTTAGTTTCTTTTTCATATCTATTTTGTGAGGATATTTATGCTTTTCCCATTTCATCAACTCTATATTTTAAAGTGTTTTCTTCAGATCATTTCTGTTTTTCCTTTCCATACTCTCTTGCAAAGAGCTCATTTCCTTTCCTCATTTTTCTTTTCTCTTTTAAGATTCTTTTTGAATTTTTCCAAGAAAGCCTTGTGAAATGAGGACCAACTCATATCACCCTTTGAGGCTTCCTCTGGAGTTGATTTGTTTAGGAACCTCAGGGTTTAAGGTCTATTCTTCTCTTTCTCCATAAACACTGTCTGTGGTCAGAGGTTTTTTTTTTTTTTTTTTTTTTTTTTGCTTTTTTGATCATTTTTAAGGGTTGAGGTCTGCTCTTAAAGCAAATGGGTGACAGCTACTTTAATTTGTGCTGGGGCAGTTCTGCTGGTTGATTTCTGGTGCTGGGAAATCGAGGCAGTGTTCTTCTGGAGCTCAGTGGCTTACAATTTGCCTTTTGTATTTGATTTTGGTGTCACAGCACATCTGTTAAACCACCTACTTTCAACCAGGACAGAGTAGCCTAAGATTTTCACAGTAAATTTCTTGGTGGGTGGACACCACAAACTTTGGCTCCCTACCCCAGTTCCTTGCCCCAGGATCCCTACACTGTAGTCTGGACTTGGCAGACTGTGCTCCTGCCTGATTGAAACAGACTTGTTCTGAAGTTCTTCCAAAGTATCTTTTTTTTCTGGAAATATGTTGTACTCCAAATATTTGTGGGTTCTGTCACTACAAAACCAATTCAGAGGCTTGGTCTGCTGTGGGTTTGAGAGAAGGTTGGAAAAAGTCAAATACAGCCGTGTCTACCCTCTGTCATCTTGGCTCTGCCCATTCATTTTTTTCAATGTACTGATCAGTTTGCAGATTTTTCCACTTATTTTTCTTTATTTTTGTCTTTAAAAAATACTGTTTGTTATATGGAATCACTCTCTAGGAGAGGTAATGGGAAAAACCATGATGATGTAAAAAACAAAAGACAGCAACAAATAATCTTATTTAGAATAAAAATAAATCAGTTGAGATATAAAATAAAATAAAACATAAGTCTAGGCAGTTTGATAGTGAGTGTCACCTAAGTGTTTCAATGTAGCCTGCCTCAGGCAGAGCTCCTCATCATGGATCTTGCTCAGCCTCATGGCTCCAGAAGAACAATAGTGTCTTATCTTCTGATTTATCATAGAAGGCAGAGACTATTTTGTTTGTTCCTTCATATCTCCCCCCCCCAACTCTACTGCCACCACTCTTCCCCTCAGTTTAATGCCTAGCTCATAGTAGGTTTGGAATAAAGATTTTGCTTGGATTTGAGTTGATTTTATCAAAGCTGAATTTGGGACTCCAGTTAAGTTCTCTGTAAAAGCTTGCTGATTTAGTCTTCAATCCTTGGCACCCTCTCAGCCAGTCAGAAAGTCTAGGAGCATTGGGGGAAGGGAGTTACAAAGAAACAAATTTAAGCTTGATGTCAAAAAACATTTTCTCATTTTAAATTATTTTATTTTTTATTCTAAACTTAAACACCAAAAAAAACATTTCCATACACATAGCAGAACAGAAGATTTTATATGAAACCATGAATCTTCATTTCATACTACTTGACTTTTTAAGAGTATAAAATGTCTTCCACACATCACTTTCAAAATTGTCCTACTTGTCTGTACTTGCTTATTAACTTCCTTCTATTTTATTCTGTACATTTTAAAAAATGTCTCAGTAGCCCTTTTTTTGGGCATCACTATGACAAATACCCATCCATTTTGCCTTGTGACCACACTCTCAATTAAAAACTGAGGGGAAAAAAAGAAAAAAATTGCAACAAATAAGCATAGTTAAACAAAATGAATCAGCATAGTGGCCATGTCTGGTATTGTCTGTCTTTTTCTGTATCTTGTGTCCATCTCCTCTCTGTCAGAAGGGGAGTAATAACATATTTCATCATAGGTTTTCTCCTTCATCTCCCTTGTTGTTTTCTCTTTCCTGTTTCCATAAGGGAATCATACAGAAAACTGCCTGGCTGGAAGGTCATCATGCGTCAGATTAAGGAAATGTGGTTTTGACAACTTTTATAAATAAAGCTTTATCTCTTTAGGATTAATTTTTGTTACCTCCCCCCCCCACATATGTATATATATATATATATATATATACATGTGGGGGTGGGGGTGTATATATATATATATATAATTACAAGTGTTTGTGGTATCACTCAGAAATATGTAATTGATAGCAAAACAGAAAAGAGCTTTTGAATTTTCCTGCCCACTTTTTTTTGTCAAGTCACAATTACTCTATCCTGGATTGTCTTAATCATTAAATACAGTGAAATGTTTTTTAATGATTTAATATATGAATAAATGTCTTGAACGTTCACAAGGGAAAGAAAGACTTGGCATTATGGTACATTTTATTCTTCCCAGTACACATGAATTTTGGTGTGTGTGTGTATGTGTGTGTGTAAAATAAGGTAAAGAAACAACAACAAACTGAGTTTATCCAAGAGGAGATGTGGAATGTGATGACAAGACTAGTAGTAAATTGTCAGGCATTAACAGACTCTCTACTTATGCAAAATGTATTGTTTTGATTCACCTTAGTATACTTTAAAAAAAAGTCCTGATAACATTTAACTACTTTGATGCCACCTGCTTAGACATTTTTAAATGGCCTTCAAGAAAGAAGAGAGGAATTCCTTATTTGGGTGTGGGGTAACTATTTCCAAATCCTTTCTAAATTTCTGGGTTTGTTGTGAGCCACACTAAAATTTCTTATTTTTCTAGGCTTTCTTAAGGCTGGGAAAATCATCCTACTAAATACAACTTGGAAACCAACCATATAACTAGATTTTTTCCAGTTTCAGTTCTTTCTCTCCTTTTCAGATGAATAGTGCTTTTCCCTTCTTTCAACAAGTTGGGGTTTTTTTGTGCCTTCTAGAGTCCCTTGGTACCCAAGGTGGAAAAATTACCCTCCTATATACAGTGTCAATGACTACAATCCATTAAGTAACAATTATTATAAACCAAACAATTAGACATAGAAAAGCAACAATTGTATTCAACATAGAAAAAGCTTGGTGCAGCTACATGAAGTCTCCAAAAACACAGGCTAGTATCTATTTGTGCACTGGTTAATTTGAAACTTTTTTAATGGAATGTAAAGTTTCAAACAGATCTTTGAAGAGGCAGCATGATGCATTTGAAAAGTGCCAAACTGGAGATAGCTAGGTATCACAAGGGATAGAGCATTGGCCCTGGAGTCAGGAGGACCCAAGTTCAAATTCCACTTCACATACTTACTAGCTGTTGTGTGATCCTGGGCAAGTCACTTAAACCTGATTGCCCTGCAAGAAAGAACGAGCCAAACTTCAAGTCAGAGTTTTTCGATTCTAATCCTTTCTCTCTCTCCCCTCTCCCTCCTACCCACCTACTACCCCCCCCCCCCGTGTTACCTTGTCCTAATTCAGCTGTCTGGGTCCAATTTTACTTACTGAGAAAATGAGAGGCTTTTTACTAGATGATAACCAAGGACTCATCCAGCTTTAAGTTTGCATTGTCAATCAATCTTGGTGAAAACTTGTTATTCCTTTTAAAGGTATAGTTAGAATTTAGAAAATTGTACCTTGACCATTGTTCTATGAGAAACCAGGAATGAGAGCAGAGGTTAATCCTGATTTGAATTTCTTTTCTTATTATTCATCTGTTAAATATAAAATCTTGCCACCACTCCTGGTTTTTAAAAATCCAGCCTTGACTTTTATCCCCTCTATCCAGTCACTGTAAGAGGAATACTAGAATTAGGCCTGGAGTCAGAAGGATGGATATACAAATGCTATCTTTATATGGTAATTAGCCCTGTCCCTAAGCAAGTCTCTTACGGTCTGTATGGCTCAGGAAACTCCCTAAGACTTAGAATGGTAATGCAGAGGTAAGCCATCTGGGTGAATGAATGAATACATGAAAAGCACAGTGTTTGATAGAAAGAGATTTCACAACAAGAGTTACTCAAACTGATGAAATCCCAGTTTCGTCTTATATCCCATCGCCACATGCCATCCATTCTGCATTGTCTCTTTGACCAATTCACTTTATCTTTTGGAATTATTTTTCCTCATATGGAAAAGCAGAATTTTGGATTAATCTATAACCTCCAGTCCCTTTTCTCACCACATATTTGGAGTAATATGACAGCTGTCTTACTCATTTCCCTGTCTCCAATCTGTCTTCTCCAGTTCATCCCTAGCTTCTACCATCAGATTAATCTTCCACCAAATTAGTCTATCACCTCCTTTATGTCATTCTCTGCCCAAAAACTTATATTGATCTTTAGATGAAGGTCTGACTCCTCAGCCCAGTTAACTCATCTGTAAAATTGAAATAATAATAAAATAACAATAACAACAATAATAATAAAACCTATCTCACAAGGTTCTTATGAGGTTTAAATTATATAGGAAATGCAATTAATTGTATAAACACATGTATTAAATATATATTGTGTGTCAATTACTGCTCTGGATCGATAAGATATAAGCAAAAAAATAAATAAAACAATCTTTTCCATGTAGTTTTATGTTTAATGGGAAGGAACAAAATGTACAAAGGTAAGCAAATTTAAAATATAGGTAGAAAAACAATAGCATTGAAATGTAAAGGGGAAAGCTTCCCAATGCAAAAAAACAAAAATTTTCCACTCCTTTAATGAGATTTGAGACTTGAATATAAAGAGATGCATGAAAACAACAAATTTTGTCTCTATCTTTTTTTTAAATCACTCATCTATATAAGACCCCAGTAGAAGTATAACTGGCTGAATTGGGAATGACCACCATTAACTGAGTGGATTGTTCTTGCAGCAAGAAGAATTGTCTAACTAGGTAAGTTAGACCTTTCTCATCTCTTGCCTGAGAGTGACAAACCTCAGATCCTGCTCTCCGAGTTAAAGGCTTCTGCTTCCCGATCCTAGGGTAGAAGTCACAGCTGAATAGAATACAGGATCACTCAATCTCAGTTGTTATTGCTCCTCCTTTGTTCTCAAAAAGAATGCTTGAGTCTAGCCAATGGATAAAGATAGTAAAGACTGCAGTTGTCCATTTAAGATAAAGGCCTGGGAGATGAGTAGATCAGAAATGCAGCAGAAATGGCACACTCTGAAAAGAATCTAGTAGTAGCACAGCAGCTGGTCCAGTGGCAGACCTGCCTGGTCCAGCCCAGAATCAGATTGACCCATTTGGTTGAGATACTATACCCTATGAGGAATAAGTACAATTGAATCAGCCATTTAGTGAAGATACTGTGGCCCAGTAGGAGCCAGCAGGAGCACCAGAGGACCAAGACAGTGCAAACTCTCCATGGGAGGCTATTCAGACAAAGAAAAGATATTTAAGTCTTTCCGTTCTAGAGATATCAGTTACCTGTAATGTACATGTTACTTATACATGTACTTCACTATTATTTTCTTTAACTTTCATGCCTATTCTTTCTTCTTTCTGCTCTGTATCTATTTGTAGCAGGGGACACCTTTGATTTTATGTGGGGAGTGCTTTTAACTACTGTTGTTGCTCTGCCATTTGAGTAAATCCTTTTGCTAAAGAACTGAGATTACTGTGTTATCAAAAGATCCCGTGGAACTTAGCAGGATTGGGGAGTAAGCCTGGGATGAGCTGCCACTGCCTAGTGCTTCCCACTTGCAAACTAGTCCAGGAGTAGTGTTACAATCAAGAATACTCTTTTATAGTGAGAGAAGAATCCTTTATTCATTTCAATTCTTCGGAGAAGCATGTATACTTCCAAGGAGAATACACCACGTACAGAATCAGGAGCAAGTTTTATACTGTCAGTTTGGTTCCTTACCCCTCCCTCAAAGGTTCAGATTCATCATATTTACAATCAGAGTTAGTTACTATTGGTCCATTTACAATCCTCTTTATTCACCATTCCTTCTGTCCAAAGGCTTTTGTCCTGTCATTGACCCAAGCTGGTTTGGGCAGGTATAAATCTGGGCCCCTTTGTCATGAACTTTGTTGTTTAGCCAGTTCCTTGACTTACATGGTGATTGGTTGTAGATATCGTAACATGATTCTCTTCATTTTGTTTTGATATGCATAGAAACCTAACTTCTCATACTCCTTACAATTGGATAATTGTTTTTTTAATTTAATTTAATTTTTAATTTATTTTTAACATACATCGCTTTATGAATCATGTTGAGAGAGAAAAATCAAAGCAAAAAGGGAAAACCATGGGAGAGAGAAAAAAATAACAGAAAAAAGAAGTGAGTTTATCATGTATTGATTTACATTCAGTCTCCTTAGTTCTTTTTTTTTTTTTTTGATACAGATGGCATTTTCTGTCCAAATTCTATTGGGATTGCTTTAGATCACTGAACCAAGTCTTTCACAGTTGATCATCACACATTCTTGCTGTTACTATGTACAATGTATTCCTGGTTCTGCTTGTTTCACTCAGCATCAGTTTGTATAAATCTTTCCAGGTCTTTCTAAAATCAGTTTGTTCATCATTTTTATACAACAATATTATTCTATTACCTTCATATATCACAACTTATTCAGCCATTAACAAATTGATGGACATCTACTCATTTTCCAGTTCTTTGCTACCACAAAAAGAGCTGCTACAAACATATTTGTCCATGTGGGTCCTTTCCCCTCCTTTATAATTTCCTTAGGATACAGATCCAGTAGTGGCACTGCTTGGCTCAAAGGGTATACAGAGTTTTATAGCCCTTTGGGCATAGTTCCAGATTGCTCTCCAGAATGGTTAGATCATTTCACAACTCCGCCAACAATACATTAGTGTCCCAGTTTTGCCACATTCTCTCCAAAATTTACCATTATCTTTTCCTGTCATGTTAGCCAATCTGAGAGGTGTGAGGTGATACCTCAGAGTTGTTTTAATTTGCATTTTTCTAATCCATAGTGATTTAGAAAATTTTTTCATATAACTATAGATGACTTTAATTTCATCATCTGAAAACTGTCTTTTCATAACCTTTGATCATTTATCAATTGAGGAATGACTTGTACACAACTGAATAATTGTTAAGGGGATACACTGATGGAAGCTTTTGAGTTAGTGTTGGGAACATAACCACCTACTGGATTACTTATCCCTAGAAAGGTGAAAATAGTAGCATCTACCCTTAAGACACCTAGCCAGTCAGTGCCATCCAAAAAGCAAAAAACAAACATACAAAAAATCTCTCACTTGATCCTATCATGTCTGGCAGCTCTGACTCTCTATCTCTCCTCCCTTTTTCAGATAAATTCCTTAAAAATGTTGTCTACAAATGGTGCCTCCACTTTCTCCCCTTTCCCTCTTTTCTAAATCTTCTGCAATCTGCCTGCTGATCTTGTCATTTTACTAAAATGGCTCTCTCTAAAGTTACCAATAATATTTTCAAGTCTAATGACTTCTTCTCAATTTCCTCCTTCTTAACCCATCTAAAGCCTTTGAAACCAATTACCACCGTCTCCTAATTGAATTAGTCTTGCCATAAATGTCTTACCTAATTTTAGCAATTTGCAGATACTGTCTTGCCAAGACATCCCTGTTATAAAAGAATCAGTCTATATTATCAACATAGTCAATATGATTTCTTGGTGTGTTTGTGTGTGATGTGTTCTCCTACCTTCCACTCTTGAAATTAGATTGTTCCATGTGTAAGTAGTCAGCTGGAATAACCTAGTCTTTGAAATTAAATGAAGAACTGATGAAGCCATAGGATGATTACTCTGTCTGAAAATGAGAAGATGTTCATTATTTTTTCTGATACTTCTTTTTAGATAGATACTACTTGTCATTTTAAAAAAAGCTCCATTAGGGAATGTGGGAAAATTGGGACACTAATGCATAGTTAGTGAAATTGTGAAATGATCCAACCATTCTGGAGAGCAATCTAGTACTATGCCCAAAGGACTATAAAACTGAATTCTTTAATCCAGCAGTGTTTCACCTAGGTCTGTATCCCAAAGAGATTACAAAAGAGGGAAAAATGTAACAGTCCTTTTTGTAGTGGCAAGAAATTAGAAATTGAGTAGATGCCCATCAGCTAGGAAATGACTGAATAAGTGGTGGTGTATGAATGTAATAGAATATTATTGTTTTGTAAGAAATGATGAGCAGGCTGATTTCAGAAAAGCTTGAACTTACATGAACTGGTGCTAAATGAAGTGAGCAAAACCAAGAGGACATTGTACACAGCAGCAAGATTATGTGATGATCAACTGTGATGGACTGGCTCTTTTCAACAATGAGGTGATTCAAGGCTATAAGAATAGCCTTATGATGGACTTGTGATGGAAAGCGCAATCTCCATCTAGAGAGAGAATTGTGGAGACTGAATATGAATCAAAGCATAGTATTTTCGCCTTTTGTTGTTTTCTTTTTTTTTTCTCGTGCGTTTTCCCTTTTGATCTGATTTTTCTTGTGCAGCATGACAAGTATAGGAATATGCTTTGAAGAATTGCACATTTTTAACTTGTATTAATGTAATACAATGCAATATTGTATTGTATTAAATTGTATTGTAACTATCTTGGGGAAGGGGAAAGGAGGAGAGAGATTAAAAAAATTTGAAACACAAAGTTTTGCAAAAGTGATTTCGAAAACTATCTTTTCATGTATTAAAAAAATAAAATACTGTTTTAAAAGCTCCATTTATTCCTAGGCTTTCTATTATTTTTAGTTGGAATGGGTGCTGTATTCAGTCCAAAAAAGTTTTCTTTATCTATTAATATAATCATAGATTTTTTTGTTGTTGATTTGGTCAGTTATGTTTATAATTTCCTAATATTGAACCAGGCCTGTATTTCTGGTATAAATACATCCTGGTGGTAGTATATAAACTTTGTGATATATTACTATAATAATCTTGCAAGTATTTTATTTAAAATCTTTATATCAATATTCATTAGGGTAATTGGTCTGTAGTTTTTGGTCTCCCTGATTTAGCTATCAAAAATAACATGTATGTTACATTAGGAATTTGATGAGACTCCATCTTTGCCCTTTTTTTTACAGTTTAGATAGTATCAGAATTAGTTGTTCTTTAAATGTTTGGTAGAATTTGCTTGTAAATCCATCTAGTCCTGGGGTTTTTTCTTAGGGAGCTTATGAATCATTCAATACATTTTTCTAAGAGAGGGTTATTTAAGTCCTTCTGCTGCTTTTACCACTTGGTCTGGAGCCTACAAGTTTTTGATATTTCCAGTGTGGCATAGGGAAGTCTAGTCACTGCTGTGATCCTTACACAGATAGGGCCTCTGCTGCTTTGTGAGTGTTAGTGCTCCTCTCTACCCTAAAATTGAAGCCTGGAGCTGTATAATGGGTGGCAGAACTAATAAATGGCACCCAATCCTTCACCCAATGCAGAGGTCCTCTACATTCTCTTTTTGACCAGGTCTTTTGTACCATTACCTTCTCTGAGCACTGCTACAGCCCAGTGCCATAACCTCTACTGATATCACTACTCTAATGTCCATAGATATTCTGCCTTTCTGAGCTGTGCTGGGCTGTAAAAATGACTCACTAATGACTTTTTTGGGCCTTTCCCTCACAGGATCTGTTTGGTACTTTTTTAAAAAATTGTAGATGGAATGTGTTGGAAGAACTCAGAAAAAATTCTGGCTTCCCTTGCTATCTTGTGTCTGCTTCCCTTTTCTTCCTCTCTCTACCCTATTCCCCCATTCTCTTCCTGTACATCATAGAGTGTTCAGAATTCATTTCACATCAATATTTTTTAAATACCTGCTATGATCAGGGCTCTGTGAAAGACCTTCATGAAACAAAAACAAGAATTCTCTATGTTCTTAGGGTTTAACATTTCCTGGGTGGGAGGATCACACTGGTATGTAATTGTAAATTGTATGTGAAGTAGCATGGAATAATTTCAAGAGAGGGAAAGCACTAACATATGAGTGGATCAGATCTCCTAGCTCTGAATTCTACCATAGAAACTCAATACTTTGCTACCTCCCCTTAGCCTCCTCTCTCCTTATATTCAAGTGTTAGACAATATAGAAGTAAACTCCATTGAAAACTTTCCTTTATAGAGGGCAACATTTGCTCTTTCAGTTCACTCTACTTTCAATCTGTAGCTCTACTTGGTTTCACACTGGGTACTCCCTGGTATCCTTCCATCTTGATTTTTAGCTTCATTAGATTGTGACCTCCTTGAGGGCAGGATCTGTCTTTCTTTTTTTTATCTATATCCCTAGTGCTTAGCATAGTGCCTGGCACAAAGTAGATATTTATTCAATTGAATCGATCAGGAAATGTCTCATGTAAGAGGGAGCCCATAAATTGAACCTTCTGGGAAATTAAGGAGTCTGAGAGGCAGTCTATGCAAAACCTTTTATGAGCTGTCCAGAGTTGGATGGAAGCTAATAGGTGGCACAGTGAATAGAAGGCAGAGCCTGGAATCAGGAAGACCTGAGTTCAAATCTAACCTCAAATATTTCCTATCTGTGTGACCCTGGGCAAATCACTTCACCCTGTTTGCCTCAGTTTCCTCATTTGTGAAATTAGTTGGAGAAGGAAATGGCCAACCATTCCAATATCTCTGTCAAGAAAACCCCCAAAAGGGTCAAAAGAATCGGGCGCTACTGAAAAAAAAAGATTGAATAACCACAACAACAAAGTTGGGTGAAGTTCATTGGAATAGCTCTGTTGGGTATAAGAGATCTGAATTTGGAGGGTCCCTTTCAAGCCTTGATTGTGAGTTTCTATCTTCTTCCTCAATCATAATACTTGTAGAAGCCTTCAGCTGACCATATAGCTGAATATTGGTTTCACGTGCAAGGAAAAGGATGCCCTGCCCCACTTTATATCAGAGGCTGCAAAGAAGGATGAGTCATGTTAGAGCCTTTCCCATGATTTTGATCATTATAAACAGGCAGGAGAAATGTACTTCTGAGTGGACAGCTTAATCAGAATTCTGGGTATGTAGTGCTTCATTCCATGGTCACTGCCCCTGATTCACATACCTGCTGTCTTAATTAACAATAGAAATATTTGTTTCAAACAACACTTTAGAATGAAATGTATGATTATGAGTTTCTTCCTTCCTGGGACTACTGTGAATTGATTGTCCCCCAGTGCTGGGGACAACCCTTACCCTTTGAATGTGTCTTGAACCACACAGCAGGCATGAATTAATGGACTATAATTTGCACCTTGTCAGTGCTGGGAGCTTTCATTAGGGAGCTTTCAGGCTCTAACCTTAGGGTGAGAAGGAATGAGGGAGAGGAGAAGCTGCAGAAGCAGAATGGCTTTATATTTGGCTGATATCCCAACAATGCACTCTCAAGAGAATAGCATCAGACACCAGAAATGGCAGTATGGGGCCCTGAGCTTCTTCTCTACTTCTAGCCTCAGGCCCAATGGGTAATAAGCAGGGTTCACTTTCTGTAATAGATGATGTCCTTCAATATGGCATGTAAATGTACTATTTGCTGAGAGAACATGAAGGCCCACAGAGCTCACTTTTGTAAAAGGCTATTTCAATGTAAATGTTACCCTATGCCTGAAATGCCCTTGATTCACTTAAGTTCTATTTTATAGGCATTTATTAAGAGTCTTATATATGCATATATATATATATATATATATATATGCAAAAACCAGGCACTGAAGAGACAAAGAAACAGATGAAATAGTCCCTGACTTCAAGGAGCTTATATTCTTCTGGGTAAAACAACAGATCAGCAGGAAAGTGACTGAAAAAGAAATCTAATATAAAGAGTGATATTATTAGCAAATTAGAGGAACATAGGATAGTTTACCTCTCAGACCTGTGGAGATGGAATAAAATTATGTCCAAAGAAGAACTGGAACTCTTAATTGAACACCATATAGAAAATTTTGATTATATTAAGTAAAAAAATTTTTGTACAATCAAAACTAATGCAGACAAGATTAGGAGGGAAGCAATAAATTGGAAAATCATCTTTACATTTAATGGTTCTGATAAATGCCTCATTTCTAAAATATATAGAGAATTGTCTCATATTTATAAGAATTCAAGCCACTCTCCATCTGATAAATGGTCAAAGGATATGAACAGACAATTTTCAGATGATAAAATTAAAACCATTTCTAGTAATATGAAAAGGTGCTCCAAATCACTATTGATCAGAGAAATTCAAATTAAAACAACTCTGAGATAGATACCATTACACACCTGTCACATTGGCTAAAATGACAGGAAAAGATAATGACGAATGTTGGAGGGGATGTGGGAAAGCTGGGACACTGATACATTGTTGGTGGAACTGTGAATGGATCCAACCATTCTGGAGAGCAATTTGGAGCTATGCTCAAAAAGTTATCAAACTGTGCATACCCTTTGACCCAGCAGTGTTTCTATTGGGCTTATATCCCAAAGAGATCTTAAAGGAAGGGAAGGGACCCACATGTGCAAGAATGTTTGTGGCAGGCCTTTTTGTAGTGGCTAGAAACTAGAAACTGAATGCATGTCCATCAATTGGAGAATGGCTGAATAAATTATGGTATATAAATGTTATGGAATATTATTGTTCTATAAGAAACGACCAGCAGGATGATTTCAGAGAGGCCTGGAGACACTTGCATGAACTAATAATAATGAGTGAAATGAGCAGAGCCAGGAGATCATTATACACAGCAACATCAAGACTACATGATGATCAATTCTGATGGACATGGCTCTCTTCAACCATGAAATGTTTCAAACCACTTCCAATTGTTCAGTGAAGAAAGCCATATACACCCAGAGAGAGGAATATGAAATGTGGACCACAACATAACATTTTCATGCTCTCTATTGAAAAAAAAGAAAGAAATCTAAGAGCAAAGAAATGTGTGGAGATCAAGAGTAATTGGGTTCAGATCCTGCCCCTGGGCTGTCTCGGGACCCTGAGAAAATCACTTCACCTCCCTAAAACAAGGGTTCTTAATGTTTAGGATTTCCACATACACAAAAAAAACTTGAACCCCTTCCTCACTATAACATTTTTAAATCTGTAAGATTATTACAAAGGAAACCATTCTTTTGTCCATCAGTTAAGAATATCTATTTGATTACTCTAAGTACCAAAACATTGATGGGGAGAATTTCCTGTACCAATGAAATCACTGATCTCCCTTCTTCCTTACAAAGAAAATAGGTAGTAATTTGGTTAGCAGGCAGGGACACACACAAGAAAGACCTTATGTGGGACATAACCTTGAAGCCTTTTTACCTATTGAATTTTTTTTGTCCATTCCTTCATGTCACCTGATACATAGTAGACATAGTATATGCTTGTCGATTGATTAATTCTCATTCTTCCTTTAAAGTGCAATGCAAATGCCACTTCCAGGGAGGCTCCCCTGATTTACCTACTCACCTCTTCTCCACCTCCCATAAGTTTCATAGTACTTGCTCTGTCTTCTCAGGTACATTTGTCACGTAACTGTAAATTGTTATCTCCAGTGGGCTACCTGGAGATTTGTGCAGAGCACCTGTAGCTAATATTTTTTTATCAATGACTTGGATAAAGACATAGAAGTTTATTCATTAGATTTGCAGATGACACAAAACTGAGAGGAATAGTTAACACAGTGTATTCCAGAATAAAGATCTAGAGGGCCTGCAAGCTGAGCATGGTTTTTAAAATGAAGTTTTATTGTATTAAAAATGTAAGAACAATTTTTTATCTCTTGGCTATTCAAAAGCAGGCAATGGGCTAGATCTGGCCTTCTACCTATGGTTTACTGATCTGTGGGTTAGAGCATTTAATTGAATCTAGTAAAATGAAATTCAATAGGAAGAAATGTCGTCTTACCCTTGGGCTCAGCAAATCAGTTTTCTAAGTCTAAGATGAGCAAGGCCATGTCTAGATAGCATTTGTTCTAAATGTATGTGTATAAATATCTTTATCTAGACACATACATATACATATACACACACCCAGCTGGCATCTTGGTCTATAGTAATGAAGAAGGTATAACTACTAGGAATGGGAAAGTAATAGTTTTGTCCCACTGTAGGCTGTCCACATCAGTTCTTATTTAAAGGACT
This sequence comes from Myrmecobius fasciatus, assembly GCA_023553655.1. Classification (NCBI taxonomy): domain Eukaryota; kingdom Metazoa; phylum Chordata; class Mammalia; order Dasyuromorphia; family Myrmecobiidae; genus Myrmecobius; species Myrmecobius fasciatus. Next base: position 32,518 of record JAJPUD010010683.1, on the reverse strand, counting down.
TCATTCAGTTCTTAAATCACAATTTAGAAAGGACATTGAAAAACTGGAGTCTATCCTGAGGAGGACATCCAGAATGATTAAGGGCTTTAAGATCATGTCACATGACAATCTGCTGAAGGAAATAGGCACTTAAATGAGCTGGGAGGGGAGGAGTTACAACAGCTGCTTTCAAGTATTTGAAGGGTTTCTATCTGTATGGAGAAGAGATTGTTTGTTCTCTTTTGTTCCAAAAGGCAGAAGTAGAAGATAGGAGTGGAAGTTGCCACTTAGTGGGAACTGTCCCATAGTGGAATTGGTGGGTTCTTCTCCAGGTCTATAAATAGAAGCTGGCTGGCCACTCACTGGGTATGCTCCAGGAAAAATTCCTTTTATGTATGGTTTGGATTAGATGGCCACTGAGGTCTCTTCCAGTTTTCCACTTTAGTGATTCTTTCTGTCTTATTTGTCTACTAGACTGTAAGATTTGGGGAGGCAGGGCCAGCATGTAAACCACACTTTATATCTTCCCCAGTTTCTAGTGCAATCCCCTAGCTGTGCACATAGTAGTTGTATAATAAATATTGGTTGTATGAATGTACCCTTATTTTATCTACTTAGCAAGCTCCACTTTTTAAAATATTTGTTTAAAAAGGGACCCCTACTCAAGTCTTAGTGTTTCCAAATCATTGGTTCATTATTAGAATTGGTAGTCTTTAGCAGATACTTGTGCTTTAGAAGCCATATACTATAGATAGCACACATAAACCAAGTTTAGATTTGTCATCAAATAAAATGTAAAAGCTCACATGTGCACATTTATGCATAATTCATTTCCAATTTATCAAATGTTTATTATGCACCTAATAAGTAAGAGGCAATATCCTTTAGGAGATTAAGAACTGACCTCTGATTTCCTATGGCACTACGAAGAACTGCTAGAGAAGGGACTCATTATGCAGACGGAGAGGAAGTTGTTTTCTGGGGGCTCCATACTCAAAGGAAGTGTCAGGTTTAGTTCAAAAATCATCAACTAACCCACCAAGAGCAAACACACCAGGGCGTACAGACAGAAATCAGGAAGAGGCTCGGCCTTGAGGTCCAGAGAATAGAGGACTGGTCCTGGAGTCAGGAAGACGCATTATTATGTGACATAATATAGAATCACAGAACATTAGAACTGGAAGAGACTACAGAGACCTTCTTGGAAGCTGGGATGAAGTAGAAAGAACTGTGACCTCCCTGTTACAAGCTTCCCTACATACTAGTTGTATTGTCTTGACCAGGTCACTTCCCTCCTGTGGGCCTCTGTCTCCAAAATGGGGATAAGGGAGATCTGAATAGAGCTATCATTTAGCTTTGCTAAAATTTGGTCAATTCCATCCAGAATTTTTGCCTCATTTAAAATCATAGGAACATAGATTTAGAACTACAAAGAATCTTAGATGTCATGTCCAGCTCCCTTGTTTTCCAGGTGGGGAAACTGAGAGATATTAAGTCACTTGCCCAAGGTCATACAAGTTGTAAGTTTTTGAAGTTTTGTCAAAAAAATTCTAAATTGTCTAGATAGGAGATATCCCCAAAATTCTCCTTATCTGCTTGTGTAGTAATTCTGTAAAAAAAAAAAAAACAAACAAAAAACAGAAATAGTCTGGTGTGACTTGTTCTTCACAGCACCACAAATTACTGCTTCTCTTTCTAAGTGTTCACTAACCATCTCACAGCATCATTTTGGGAATCAATTGAAATAAGCTGTGTAAACTTTAAAATGCCATGTAAAAATAATTGCTATCTAGCCCAAACTCGTGTCACCAGGGAAAAAAACTGGAAATCCACAGCCCCCTGAGCATGGTTACAGTGTTTGAATACATGAGCACAACCCCATTATAATGCTTGAACTCCAAGGAAACCAATGATAAAATTTAATCAAAGGTCTCAAGAGTCCATGGCTCTGGATTAGAAGAACATGTTCTGTGTCCTTAGTGGGTAAAGATAAATGAGTCGTTCTCTGGCTGCTTCCTTTCTAGATGTTCATCAGACATCTCTGAAATGATAAATTTGAGAATTTTTCAAGGAATTGGTCACTGACCTATAGTTTGCAAACCATGTTCTCTTTCCTTTCCTTTTTTTTGAAAATGAAGACATTTTCCCTTCTCTAATCTTGTGCTACTTTTCCCATGATTTTTCCAATATAGTGTCCAGCAGTCCTCTTGGTAAGTTTTTTCATTATCAGGGGATCCAATTCATCTGGGCCAGAAAAATTTAATTTATCGAGGGCATATAGATGCTCTTTTCTCATTTCTCTTGGATATCAACTCCTATTTTTGTTTGATAATTTCTGGTACAAAAGTCATTTTTTTAGCAACTGAGAAAAGAGAGGTAGTAGAATTAAGCACTTTTTTCTTCTTTCTATGGTCAGGGATCATCCTTCCTTCTAGCCCAGACAAACAGCTTATTCCTTCTTGGTCCTCTTCCTACTTCTCCTGGTACAGCTAAAAACAAAGAAACAAAAAGCAACAAAACATTTCTTCCCCCATTCCCCACTAAAAACCAACAACACTCCAGTCCCTTTTTGGTGACGTACACTTTGCTCATCCACTTTGCTCATCCACTCTTTCTTAGCTCCTGATGTACTTTTAAAAGATCAATGCCATGGTTTTCTATTTGTCTTCTTCATCCTGGCCTTTTTCTGCTTTCTTGACATTTCTTTCTTAAATGGTAGAGGTGTGGCTAGACAATAATTCACATGAAAAAGAATTGAAGATTGTCGTGGACTGTGTCCTTAGTGTCAGGTGTGCCAACCAAGAAAGCTGCAGTAAGGACCCAGTCTGCTCTGTCCCAGCCAAATCCCATGTGGAATATTGTTTTTGGTGCCAAGAGCAACACTGGAAAGACATTGCCAAGATAGGCTGTATTCTTAGAAGAGCAGTCAGGGTGACAATAGGACTGGAGACCATTCCAACAAGAATCCCTCGAAGAAACCAAGATTTCCCCGAGAAAAGAAGATTTTTGAGGAGGATGTAAAAGGTGGTTTTTAGCATCAGAGAATCCAAATATCGGAGATTTTGAAGGCTTATCATTAGCAGCCAGTGTCAGAACCAGAGTTCCTTTTCTTATATCCTTAAGCAGTAAAGTCTCTATGATCAGGGAGCATCCTTCCCCAGCCCTATAAAGCTTATATCCTCAATTCCTCAAAAAAAAAGCCCTTCCTCTAGTCAGCTACAGGTGAAATCACCTCTTACTGCCTATACTTTAGGTCTCATGCTTCAATCATTTCTGAAACCACAGAACTGCACTCTTATGTTTCCGATTTTTATATGAGACTCTCTATGAAATGGCTGTATTCAGTAATGGGTTAACTATATGTAACTCTCATCTTAAGCGAGTTTAGTCTAGTATCTCTTGTCCTTGATGAAATCACACTGTGTCTTTGTGATGACTGCTGCTTTTTCTAGATGCCTGTATCTTAAGTAATATTTTAGTAGTTTTTACCAGGAATCAAAATCAAGTTCACCAGACTATAGTTTTCAGATTCCATTCTCTTCTCTTTTTTGAAAATTGAGACACTTGCCCTAAAGCACCTTTCTCATTCTTAATGAACTCTAAGAGATCAATGACAGTAGCCACATCCTTCAGTTTTCTCTAGTACCTTAGGATCTGGGTGAGGTGATTTTAACTCCTTAAAGAGAACTAGATGCCATTTTCTTCTGCTCTCTCCTTACGTAGGTATCAACTTTTCTGTTAGTTATTTTTGTTCTTTCCTTTTCAGTCTAAAAGATTATTCTTCTGAGCAGAGAAAACAGGCACAAAATGAAAGTCATGCTGCACTTCCTTCATACCATTGTCACTTATTATTCTATTTCCATAGATCCTAAGCAGGGATCTTTGCTGAAAACAAACAAAACCACCTTTTTGGTTGTCCTTTGTGAATTTTAGCAGTGCTGACCCCATCCTTATTGGGTCCTTCTATACTTTCATTTCCCTCCTCTATCACTCTTCCATTACATTTCTTTTCATGTTTTTCAAACGTAAATTGTCTGTTGATTTCTGAGTACATTCATACCAGTCTCTTTGCTAGCTAACTCTCCTGTTTTTTCCTCATTGTACTGTTTGCTTCTCTTTGGAACTTCATTCATGAGAGCTTTGTATAAGGTCTAGCCCTACTTAGGGAATTTTATTACACAGAATTCAAGCTCTAGTTTGTCTGTGAGCTTTGAAACTATGCTCACCTTTTTCATATTTTCTGAGTAACTCATGAGAATTCCACTAGGAAAAAGACCTCCCTATATTTTGACATCATATACTCTGTATAGACTATCACACCATTCTACTTGTTCTTCTTACTTGCTGGAAACCATATTCTTAGTCCTCTGGCTACTATCCTATTTGCTTTTGTTAGTAGCTATTGTGGCTCAGACCTGTTATTCTTTATGACTCTTCAGCAATTTGGGGGCCCCTGAGACAGGTTGTACTTATTTATAGCAGCCCTTTTGCCTTTTCTCATAAGATGAAGCCAGCTTGCTTACTAATCAATTAGAAAGTGAATGGCAGGGATGTGCATGTGAAAGATATCTTTGACCTTATAAGGATAGAATTGGAATCAATTAATAGAAGTTGTATAAAGTCATATTAAGGCTAGATGTTAGGAGAAACATCTTCTTTAAACTTTTTCAATAATATTTTTATTTTTTCCAAGTACATATAAAGCTAGTTTTCAACATTCATTTTTGTAAAACTTTGTGTTCTCATTTTTTTCTCTCCCTCCTTTATCTCCCCCCCCATATTAATAATTAAATATATCTACCCATCCACTGAATGGACTCCTTTGAATGGACATTAGGTTCTACCCGTCTTCAAGTAAAGGTTCAAAGGTTTTTGTTGGGCATGTTAAAGAGGGAATTTTTCTTCAGATATGTGATGAATGAGATTTTTTTCTGAGTTCCACTCTAGATTCTTTGATCGGATAAAGTGAATGGAGAGTTGCCAATTGAAAAAATAAAGTCAAGCCAACCATCTTTGGTATTTCACATCAATAACATTTTCATAACAGAGTTGTTTAGAGGAAATGCTGTCATTTGACCTCAGTGGTCAATAAGTTGAGCCATAGGTTACATGAAAAAAACATCTTGTAGTTTCATCAAGTTGAGAATCTTCAGATAAATACAAGATGTTCCATTTTACATTCTTTGAGTACAGATAAAGAACCAGTTATTTTCAATTTTAGGTTAGGTCTTTATGAGAAATATTTCCCTGTCCAGAAATGTTCGCTGATTTAATTTTAAAAGAGATGGTGGAAGATTAATTGGTGCAAGTTAAAATTTTAGTTTTTAACTCATTTCACCTAAAGGAGTACTAAGGAATAAAGGATAAGAAATGGAGGAGGAATTTTCATCTCAGTACAAGGTGTTGGCTGAAGAGTTGACATTAAGACTGTGAAGACTTCTGACCTTCAGAGCGTTTTGCAAACATTCATTGACCCTCAAAGTAAACCTTAGAAGTTATTATTCTCATTTAACAAATATAGAAATAGAGGCAGAGAATCTTAATGACTTGCCTAAGGTTAGAGAAGAATTATTTAGAATCTATAAAGCTTTTGTTAGTGTATTTGGGAGATGCGATGGATTTATGAAATTATATTTTCCCATGGGGCAGGGGTACTTGAAGGAAACTATGACCTCTTATTTGTCTCTAAACAATGAGAAGATTCCAATTTGTATTGGAAGTAAGGTTTGCTGGGTTACTCAGTCTAGGACAAAGGGAAGGCTCCACAGAATGTTGTAAAGCTATGGTTTCCAACTTAAATAGAGGTGGGAGCCCCTAAAATGCACATTAGGAATCTCGAGAGTATTGACTTAGAAAACCATATATTAACATTTGTTCTCTTTTATTGTATTATTTATTTTGTTAAGTATTTTCCAATTACATTTAACCTGCCTTGGCCCACTTGAGAGTGTTTGATATAAAGCATGTGAAAAGTAAGTGATCCTTGCTTGAAGTAATTGGTATCAATACTATAAATTCCCTGAGGTCAGGGCTTGTGTTCATTTTGTTTTTGTAACTTCTGTAGAACCTAGCATCATGCCTGGACTGCCATGGGCATTTAATAAATACTTTCTGAATGAATAATGAAATGGAAAAAAGAAAAGTCACAGTCTTTCTGTGACCTTTTTAGATCAAGATATGCCTGAACAGTTCTTTCACTGAGCTCATGGAGAGGAAAACTTGGTTCTTACAATAACAGCTTCTTCAGAATAAGAAACCTTTACTTAAATCTTTCTCTTTGATGCCAAAAATTTGACTTTCTGCCCTGAAACTTTACCTTAATGGCATTGTGAATATGATCCATTCACTTCAACATTTTATCAGTCATTTCTTAGGTACATATTGTATGTAAAGTACCATGGACTTGGTGCTAGGACTACTGAGATAACAAGAAAAAAGTTCCTGTCCTTAGGGAGCTTACTTTCTCCTGAGGAGGTAAGACTTGTATACAGATTAATAAATGCAAAAAGTAATAATAAATAATACAAAATCATTTTGACGAGAGAATGATGCTAATGACTAAGAGAATCAAGAATGATTAATAATGCTGTTGTCCACCCATCTACTTCCACAAGAATGTCTTGTCAAGGACTTAAATGATATCTGAGAAGCTCCATCAGTTCCTTGGAAGGAAAGGTATTGTATAAATACAGCATAGTATCCTCTACACACAAGAGCCTTTTTGGACAAGATGTAATTTAAAACAAAAATAAAATAAAATTGTAAAGCACTAATTAAGAAATACTAATAGAAATAAAACTTATCAGACTCACAGGAAACTGACTGAAGTAATCAGTGCTTAGAAAATTTCTTAACATCCTTGGATTAAAGCACTAGACTGTGTGAAGTATTGTTAGTTTCATGATTATGAATGTTCTAACTACTACTTACATTTTCTACAGTTTTCAGACCCTTACCCAAAGCTAGTTTAGAAACAGCCAACCTTTCATATGGACTATTTTAGGGCTTACTGTCTACTTGCTTTAGGCATTATTCATGAACAATGAAACGGAAAATCCATTGTTATTCAACAATGCTTTGTTGGCTTTGGGCTGTATTTGGAAATGAGTACCAGTCTTTTCCAACTCCTCTCTATCACCTATATTTGACAGTCTTAAGTCTGAGTACTTATGTGCCTTGTATTTATGGCAGGGAGAGATGAAATAACCTTGTGTTATCTTTTGCTTTTGCTTGATATAAATCAGGAGCCAAATAAAGGGGAGGACGGACTTTTCTGTTTTAACAAGGTTACTGAATATTGCTTGGTGTTCTCTATGACATTTGCTTTAAAAACATGCTTCTAGCTTCATTAAACTGCCTTTGGAAGGTAACAATGAAGAATGGCTCCAGACTTTAAATGTCAACATTCCCAAATGATTGGATTTACCATTGGAGAGACAAGATAAATAAAGGGATGTGAGGGCAGTAGATGGCCATACCAATTTCAGGTGCATGTTGAAGATAATCTGTTTGCAAAGTAGGTAAAATTAATTCTGGTTAGAAAATAAAGTGCCCCTCAGGGTTTAACATGCTGGATCAGATTTCACCCCTTATGTTTAATTACTACAAAGCCTCTGTAATGTAGAGTACTTGTTGCCCTTCTAAAGTGAAATGAAGCATTTCCCCACCACCACCTAAGGAGGTGACAATGAGGTTATCAGAGCAGAACTGTTATAACAGGTCCTTTAACACACTGAATCTTACAGGAAACATGGAAGGTGATAATGACAGGCAGTTACAGTTATACGCTCACATTATTGACACCCAAGTAACCAGAAATGAATTTGGCCAGATAGAAAGGGGTTTTTTTGGTGGTAGAGGAGGGAAATAGGGAAAAGACAAGACAAAAATTCTTAGTTTTGTGTGTGTGTACACCCAAGCACATGCTGAGTGTGCACACACATGTATACACACACATGGTAGGTACACAATCAATGTTCCCTAGATAAAGAATGAACATGGAATCTGATCTTTGCATAATAAACCGAAATAAAACTGAATTCATGGAGATTAAATGTGCATAAGAATTAACAATCGATAAATTGTCCATTTGATAATGTATTTTAAATATATATAGCACTTTGTAGTTTACATAGATAAGAGAAGACTCTGGAAAAAGTTTGTTATAATAATAATAGTTTACATTTAGAAAATACTTGATTACAAAGAGCTTTTCCATTTCATCCAACACCACTAAGAAGTAGGGAGGCTGAGTATCCCGGAGTTACTCTGGAGAAAACAGATTGAAAGAAATGAAATCAGTTACACAAAGTCATATTGCTTGCTAAGTGGTTCCAGTCAGTTCTCTTTGCATGACATCATGTTGCTTTGTAATAAGGTACAATTAACATTTAGAATTGGCATTAAAAAAATGAAGGCTAAAAGAATGTTAATGAAATGCTTAAAAGATACCCCAAAGAGGAAGGGAGTTCATAAAGAAATATAGACAAGCTTAGCTTTATTGGTATTCCTTGGGTTCAAGTTAATGTGTATTTTTTAAAAAAATAAGTTGCATGTAATAGAGATTTACAGTTTCCTATGTCATCTGCTGGTTTTGTTTTTATATATGAAAATATATTTCCATTTCTTGATGTTTGTCAAGTTCATAATTAAAAACAAAAGAACTAATACCACAGAGCTGAGAGTGCATGTGTAGCCAGAGTGGTGGAGCTAGACCTGTACTTCATTAATGCATGGAACTTCCACAGGAGGAAACTCTGTATACTAATATAGGTTGACACCTCATCTACAATTTTCATAATCTTAGATAGTTGCTAAAGTATTACAAAGTTAAGTGGCATACCCAGGGTCACACAGCCAGTATATGTCAGAGGTGGGATTGAATTTAGGTGTTCCTGGCTCCAAGGACAATCTTCTGTTTAGTACTTCAAAAAGTATTGTCTTTGTATCTGACTCTGTCTCTCTGTTTCTCTCTTTGTCTCTCTCTCTTTCTGTCTCTCTCTCAATTGGGAGTTTATTTGCAGTGGTCATTCAAGGGTCTAATCCTAATACTGATTGTCAGAAGTTTCAACCTCTTTCATTTTTTCTGACCTCCCCTTAGGCAGCCCTTTGGGGTCATGGTTTTGGTGCCAGATGTACTACAGACACCAGATCAGCTACAGTTCTACTGAAGTTCAGAGCTCTGGAGCTGAAGCCTTTCCACTGGCTTCCACCTCTCCGGAATCAAGGAATATAATCATATACCATCACACAAAATCAAATATGGGGGTGACACCAGATTATACCTTTCACTTAACACTCAGATTAAAGAGATGAGGAGACTTTGGTCTAGAAGAGCAGAAGCCAAAAAGAAATAGTACTGATGGAGCCCAGTGAATTCACAAAAAGAAGAGTGTGACAAAGGGTGATCATTAACATATTCACAAGATTGCTGAATATTAGAAAAATTTCTTGCATGGGCTCCATCATTCTCCCTAGAAAATTAAGGAAAAGAAAGTCAGTATTACTTTATACAAAATATAGAATTTGTTACTTTGAGAGGTTGGAAACAGTAATTTAAAAAGATAAAACAGAATTGACCAGGGTGTGGATAAATTCATGAATGTTAGCTCATCACCTAGGGTATTCATTATCTATCCTAACCTTTTGAGACAAACCTCAAGGAGGACACAAAGTCTGCCACAAACAATGACTTAGTAGGCATATCAGAGATAGAATTCTGAGCTGTTTGGATCATTGGTTGAACCTATCTCTACTGTGACAAATCCAGCTTGCAAGATTTTTGTCATCTAATATCATTCTTTGGAGGATTACTGGCAATCCTTGCAACATGAATAAAAGGACCCAGACCATCTATTTGCCTCCCCTTCCTACATCCAAGTGCATAAATATTAGCTCCAATTCAACTTATTGTCACAGGCTATACTTTCCTCAAAAGCTCAATAAAAAAAGATTGGAGCATCAGGAAGACAAGGTCCATTGGGGGTAGAAATCCCAAGCATAGCAACGGTGTCCAAGCAGAAGCAGCACTTTCCAAAGTCCTTAACTAGCTGAGAGGAGGGCTCAAGTAACAATAAGGCTCAGAAACCGTACAGAATTGGGATCAGGCAGAACAGGAGGAATTCTGGGAACTGATCCAAAAAGAAGGGGCAGTGTCTCAGCCTCTAAAGACATTGTGGCTAGGAAGTTATGAAATACAGGACTTGAAAATGCAAGCAAATGCTCCTCAGCTACTGAGCATAGAGATGCTAAAGTGCCATCAAGAATCTGAAGGGAATTGAATCTATTTTGGCTCACTTCAGTACATTTCTGTAGGAATGGGTTGCTTCGTTTTTGAGTCTGAGACAGTAACTGGAAAAATGGGGCCTGACAGGGAAGACCTGGATTCATTGCTAACTTGCTCTGTGTCTGAAATCTGTCTCTCTGCAACTGTTACCCATTTCTTCTAGGTCATTTCTTTGATATTGACAGTAATCATCACCCATTAGGAACATTCATCCATTCTGAAATCCACCTAAGAATGCCATCATCCAGCTTGTATTGAAGCACAGGACTTGTACCAAACAGTGTGTGTCCTGTAATGGAAGACTGGAACATTCAATTTCAGATAATAAATACTATACTCAATAAATTCTTATTGTTTAATTCTTAGATATCAGAGATGAGAATGCTATGTTGCGATGAGGTTTAAATGTATATTTCTGGAGTTCCATGGCAAGTTCAAGAGTTTATACTGTTCCTGGATGCCTACTTGCCATGGCCCAACTCTCTGACCATCTCCACCCCACTAGAGACTCCACCTTCTCTTCTTATCCCCAGCTGTAACAGGTGAGCTTCTGCTGCATCTGGCTGGTGCCTAATTCTCCTAACTTCTTATACGTACTTCTTTGCCATGGCTCTTCATATCTCATCTTGGACTCTTAACTCTAAAAGGGTAATGGTCATTTGTGTCTTGCTGGCACCTAGAATCCAGGCTTTTATGACACTTCCCAGATGGTTCCTATCATGGCTTCTCCTCCTTTTACTTCCATCCCCTATTTTCTTATACCCCTTTATGGGATGTTTCCCCTCTTCAGAATTTCCTTGAGATCAGGAACTCTCTTGCCTGCATTTGTATCCCCAGTGTTTAGCTTAGTACCTGACACATCATAAGCAATTAATAAAGCCTTATCTCTCTTTTGAATTACAAAATCTTAGCAGAGATGACCTGTACCTGATCAGAAAAGAACCTTATGTCTGACACCCAATTTCTCCAGGAAGCCATTCCCGATCTCTTTCAATTCTAGTGCTTCCCCTTAATTATTTATAGTTTGTTCTATATGTAACTTGTTTGTGGATAGTTATTTGCATGTTTTCTCAATGGATTGTGAACTCTTTGGGGACAAGAACTATCTTTTGCCTTTCTTTGTATCCTTAGTGCTTAGTACAGTGCCTGGAACATAGTGGAGCTTAATAAATGTTTACTTACTAATTGATTAAAAAAAAAGAATGTGGTACTCAGAGCTACCTCTTGTCTGACCAGGACCACCATCTCCATCATTCTGGACACTTCTGTACAATGAGCTGGCCCCAGCCTTTTAGGGCTAGGTGAACTTCATCTCCTGTCTGGGTCCTATCTGCCTGTCTTTGTTCATTGATTTGAGCTCTCACCAGTTGTACTCTCCCCATATTTAAGGGGCCATTAACTAGCATCTTAAATTCCATTTAGTCACTCAACACCAGATAGCTTTTACACAGAAGTGTTTACTTCAAAATTATGACAAGAACAAACAAAAAATTTTCCCCTTGCCAATATCCCAGTGTCATACTCTCTTCCCTCATCTCAGTCTTTGGGGTTGGAGGCTTGAAACTTAGTTCAGTTTCTCCATAGCATGGGTCCTACCTAGTTTGTGTCCAGATGTGACATGACTACCAGATGAGGCTGCATTTCAGCCACTGCTGGGCTGGGGGCCTCTCAATGGTTGCTTCTTGCTTCTCAGAGCATCCGTGTAGCATTGGTTACAAAACCTGGATTCTAGAATGACAGGATAATGAAGAGAGCTCCATTCTCTTCCTACATCAGGACATCAGTGCTATATTGGCTGCAGACCCAAACTCTGGAAAGGTGGGATATTAAGGAGCCCTCTCAGCTTTTCAAATTCCCAAAGTTATAGTCTCTACTTCCTTAATGAGCTGCTGAGCTTCTTGAAGTACATAGTCCTTTTAGCATGCTTCTGCAGCCAGAGTCTTACTTCAATGCAATGTTCACCATCCAGAACCAGTTCTAGACTGTCTGCATGCATTCCAGTCTCTGCAAGGCACCTTCAGTATACATCCTCAACAATCATTACAGTAGTCACTTCTCAGAATCTTCTTTATGGAACTAGATTCCCATTCCACTGCCATTCTACCTTCTCTCACTACCTTGTCTATTAGCTCTTACTAAGTGTTCAGTCTCTCTAAATTCCATGTTTTTTTTTCATAACCTGCTATCTCTTCATGAATCACATGTCATATTTCTGAAGTTGATTTTTTAAACCTTTAACATAGAACTTTCTATTTGTTCCTTTAAATTTCACTTTAATCGATTCAGATCACAGATTCCAGCCTGTAGAGATATTTTTGAATCTCACATCAGTCATTCAGAATGTTAACTTTCTCTCTCATCTTTGTCATTTGAAAATTTGACAAACATGCCATCTGACTCAAGTCAATCTCCTGGTAGCTGAGGTTTGGTATTGGATAGAAATGAGGCAGTCATAGGTATTCAGCATTTTTAAAAATGCAAATGTACATACATGCACATGCACATGCACACACATGTGTTTATATTTGTCATAGCAAGGAGAATACTGTGAGATGATTTAATGAAGCTCTACTACCTCAGGATTTTTGATTGTGGTTGTTCAACAAAGCCTCAGACGGAGGCTAGAGGTCCTCAAGTTTGTTTCAGTCAAGAATCCAGGATATCATGTCACCAACTGAGCCTCTAGTCCCTGAGCCAGATGAGTCTTGAGAATGATTCCAGTCATTTCTAAGGAAAAATTAGCCTAACTCGCATAGGGCAAGAGGCTGCAATATGTTCCCAACACACTTCACCCTATGTAGGTACTTAAAATTTTCTTTCATCACTCAAATAGTTTTAAGATTGTTACTAGTCCCTTTTGACCTTGTATTCAAGACCCTGGATATAGGAACCTCCAAAGGAAAAAAAAAGAAAAACTGAAATAGATAAAATAGTATGATAGTCTCCCAAAGTAGTGACTGAACATGGGAGAAGAGAGACCAGAAATCCCAGTTGTTCATTCTTATGCTAGCTTGCGTTTTTAGAGTGAGTCCTGGATCTAAATCATCTGGTGCCTGGGGTGCATGATGGGAAGTCTTTGCAGTTTACAATGGCTCCCTTGATATAAAGTGGCAAAAAAAAACCCAGGAGGAGCAAGAGCATCAGGGCTAAAGGGAAGAGAATGATACCAAACTTATAGTTAGCAATCCTCACCACAGCTTAGAAAGGATTACCCTGAACCATCAAGCTCTTGGTCTTCCCTGGCCCAAAAGTCGGCACAGGCCCCTTCCCTAGAAATTTCATGGAGAGGAGAGTGGGGAATACCAAACCTGCCTCTGCTAAAGACTTCTGAGGAACACATATTTTCACCTGGTTCTTATTGCCAGAAAGCAAGCTACCTCTCCCACAGTGTTATCACATTCATCCTCTTACTTATTCCTGGGGAGGAATTGATGAGTAACCATTAGGTTTTGTATTCACAGCAATGGGGAGATGTTAATCGATTCTAAATATAGTTATCAATGGACTTAGAGTAGACCTATCCTTTCTGCTACTGCCAATGCCCTTTCTGCCCCCTCTCTGCCCCCTCCACTGGGGGTCTGGCTGCCATTATCCCTTAGACTCACTCTGCCAAAGTCATCTGTGGGTACACCATATTGAGCCCTAACCATTGTTATGGGTTTTGCCATTGTTGGAGTCCAACTCTGTCTTTCTATGTTATAAAAGTTGTTTTGGGTCAGTGCTACCACAGGGCTGGAGGGAGAGTATTGACACCCCTACTCCCAGCCCTTGCCAACTTCTGACTGTTTATCTGTGCCAAGGCAGAATTACCACAATCCTATACTGTCACTTCTCCCTATGTTAAGGCACAGATACAAAGGGGAAACAAAACAAAGCAACTCACACAGAACTAGAGACTTCTCCAGGGTAATATATGTGTTCTGTCTCCAATGTTTAAATAGCAGTTATTTCTACCAGGGTGGGGGAGGAATCCTGGTGTCTTGTTTCCACAGGACCCCTTTCTGGAAGTCTCAGAGACAGAATGTTACAATTAATAGTTCGGAGTTCTGGAGTGAAAGTAGAAGCTCTCTAGGTTTTTAAACCTTTTAAATTGATTGAGTATCCTCTGTCCTCAGCAAATCAACTGGGGTACACTTGGCCCATTTGTCTATCTCCTTAATTCCTTGAAAGTCTCTGGGCTCCTGGGAAGTCAAGCAATTTCCTTTCAAGCACCTCTCATCAAAGTCCACATGATACAGCTTTTAATGGCCTTTGAAATGTCATATAGAAAAGTCCCAAGCAATTCTGTCAAGCACAGTTTTTCATGTTATCTCAAAATTACAGTCTGGGTGGTTGGGGAAGTGGGCTGTGGCCTAGGCCCAGACTTACACATAGGCCTACCCAGTGGTCAATTTGGATACTTCTATCAACCAAGAAATATATAACGTATAAGAAATTATACAAATTCAATCACTAACACTTTGTGGCAACTTTCTTCCAGCTGTATTTCTTAATGACGGCACATTTGTACCAGTCTCTTTTTTCTGATTAGTCACAGATAGTCTAATCCCTGTTTTCTCCAGGTAAGGAGAATATCACAGTAAGCAGCTACCATCATTGGAGGCCTTACCAGGAGCATGGAAGCTAATAGATCCATCTTTCTCTGCACTATTCATCCCCTATTTCGATGAGATTATTCCATTCTAGTCCTGCCAAATATGCCAATTATTCTGGGATAAGTCTAATTCATATAGTTTAGGTTTGGTATTAGGATATCATGAGACTCATAGGTTGTTCTGCGCTTAATAAAAGCAGTTATACTTAGACAGAGCTGGGAAAGGACATTTACCAAGCATATGCATTAAAATGTTGAATGAGACAGGCCAAGGATATAGTCCTGTAACATTACACTATCTTATGTTCTTTAAGTCAATAGGTATCCATTAACAAGTACCTTTTAATCTGGGCATTAAGCTCATGTGAAATCTGCTCGAACATACCTTTATTCAACTTGCATCTCTCCAACATATACAAAAGGATATTTGTCATCAAAAAATGTATCTAAATGTTTGCATGATATCCAGCCATACTATGTCTACAGGTCAGCCTCGATCTACGATTCTAGTAATATAACAGTGACATAAAAAGCAAGGAGCTTGAACTTGCATGGCTTATTCTTTTTTTTTTTTTTTTGCAAAACATATGAATGGGTAATTCTTCAACACTAACCCTTACAAAGCTTTCTGTTACAAATTTCTCCCCTCCCCCACATGTGCAAGAATGTTTGTGGCAGTCCTTTTTGTAGTGGCTAGAAACTGGAAACTGAATGGATGCCCATCAATTGGAGAGTGGCTGAATAAATTATGGTATATGAATGTTATGGAATATTATTGCTCTCTAAGAAACAACCAGCAGGATGATTTCAGAGAGGCCTGGAGAGACTTGCATGAACTAATGCCGAGTGAAATGAGCAGAACCAGGAGATCATTATATACAGCAACAACAAGATTATATGATGATCAATTCTAATGGACATGGCTCTCTGCAACAAAGAATTGTCTCAAACCAGTTCCAATTGTTCACTGAAGAAGACCATATACACCCAGAGAGAGGGATGTGAAATGTGGACCACAACATAACATTTTCATGCTCTCTATTGAGGTTTGCTTGCATTGTGTTGCCTTTATCGGATTATTATTTCTTGTAGATACGATTTCTCCTGTACAAAAAAAATCATGCAATAACTATACATATATTCGATTTCTTAAGTATTCTAACATAATTATCATGTAGTGGATATCCTGCCATCTAGGGGAGGGGTGGGAAGTAGGGGGGAAAAATTTGTAGCAGAAAGCTTTGTAAGGGTTAATGTTTAGGAATTACCCATACATATGTTTTGCAAATAGAAAGTATTAATTTAAAAAATAAAAACAAATTTCTCCCCTCTACTCCCCACTGCTCCCCCAGATGGCAGGACATCCACTACACGTCAATTATGTTAAAATACTTGACAAATCGAATATATGTATACATCTTTCCACACTTATCATTGTTGTGCAAGAAAAAAAAAACATATCTACACGAAAGACATATCAGATAAAGGAAACACAATGTAAGCAAACATCAATCAAGAGTATGAGAATGTTATGTTGTGGTCCACATTTCACATCCCTCTCTCTGGGTGTATATGGCTTTCTTCAGTGAACAATTGGAAGTGGTTTGAAACATTTCATTGTTGAAGAGAGCCATGTCCATCAGAATGGATCATCATGTAATATTGCTGTTGCCGTGTATAATGATCTCCTGGTTCTGCTCATTTCACTGAGCATCAGTTCATGCAAGTCTCTCCAGGCCTCTCTGAAATCATCCTGCTGGTCATTTCTTACAGAACAATAATATTCCATAGCATTCATATACCATAATTTATTCAGGCATTCTCCAATTGAAGGGCATCTATTCAGTTTCCAATTTCTAGCCACTACAAAAAGGGCTGCCACAAACATTCTTGCACATCTGGGTCCCTTTCCTTCCTTTATGATTTCTTTGGGATATAAGCCCAATAGAAATACTGCTGGGTCAAAGGGTATGCACAGTTTGATAACTTTTTGAGAATAACTCACATGGCTTACTCTTGATGAACCTATACAAACTGTTCTGTTCACTGTTTCTTTTTCTAGGCCCTCACAAAATATTGTTTTAGTAATGTACTTTAAACTTTCTGCAAGAAGAATTTGGCCCTTAACATTTAGCTTTTTGCATTTGATATTCATGGAAATCTGAAGTTTTTAGAACTGGGACTAGGAATCTAGAGACCCAGGGCATCCCCTCAATAATTAAAATAGCTTTTAGGTAAGTTGCTTTCCTTTGGAATTCCTAGGTTTCTTCCTATGATTTCCCATGAAGCACTTATTTCATAGATGCTGGGAGAAATGTAAAATGTTTATTTTAAAACCTTGAATAACATCAAATCAATCAATTGACAAGTATTTATGTATTGCCTAGTATGTGCCAGACAAGATGCTTGGTACTGGGGATACAATAGCACTTACACTGTGTTAGGTGTTTTACAATTATTCTCTCATTGGATCCTCACAACAACCCTGGGAGGAAGTTTTTATTATTATCCCCATTTTACAGATGAGGAAACTGAGGCAAATGGAGGTCAAATGACTTGCTCAAGGGTCACATAGCTAGTAAGTGTGTGAGTTCAGACTTGAATTCAGTTCTTCTTGACTGCAGGCCCTGCGTACTATCCACTGCTCTGCCCAACTGACTTCTAAGTTTAAATAGGCTTATCGCCAAGTCACCTGCAGTCCCATATTTTTTTAGCCATAACATCTTTCAAAGACAGTCTTTTAAGTTCCAGAGCTCTGGATATTGATGGAGGGGATAGCTAACCTGACAGAATTAAATAATTATCTACTGAAGAATTGTTCCAAAAGGCCACATCAGGGAAACAGTGCTGGGAATTCATGATATGGTGACTGTAATGAGAAGGGAACTGCTTATCTGCAAATTCTAGATAATGGAGAAGCAAATTTCATTTTTTCTTCAGGCTTTCATGGCTTAAAACTGAGGACTTTGGGAATACCCTGTATTTGCTGAAAGTTAGTTTGTTCTACTGGGTAGAGTACCATCCCTGACCCTAGAAGACTTTGATTTTGGCCTCAGCTCATTCACAAACTAGTTGTGGTATCCCTATCATTAACTTCAGCCCAAATGGCACAAAAGCTTTGTCACCGAGATGCCAATCTGAACATCTCCTCAATGTAGCTGTCACTTGGAGACTGTAGGCAGTAGTGTTTTGGGGACTCCCGGGCAGAAGCCTGAGTTAGAAAATCCAGCAATAGTGTGGCATCTATGTTTATCAGAAGTTAAAGTAGGCAATACATTAAAAATCTGGCTAGCCAAGCTACAAGGAAATTGGAGGTCTCCTATTTGTGCAAATGAGAAAGGTTACGTTTCCAACAATTAGTTTAGTCTCATCCTTGGCACGTAATCTCTCTGTACCTTATTTTCTTCCTCTGTAATATGTAGGGTTTGAAGTAGATAATCTCTAAGGTCCTTTCCATATCTGTCATCCTGTATGGTAATGATGGTAAAGCTTTGAGGATTATAGTTCTTGAAAGCAAGCTTGGGCTACTCTGGTACCAGGGAAATTGGTATTTGCCTAGTAGATTAGAAGAGAATTTTGATGGTAGGCACTTTTCTAAGAGGTTGCTCAATCAGGGAGGTGAGTGTGGTATGAGGAAAGATATCTCAATAATAGCTGGGCTAGGCCTTCCCACAACACTGCCGTCTTAGGAATTTTCCCACTTTCCATAGTTGTCCGTATTGTGTTAGTGTATGTTATGATTATCATGGTGTTAGAATTTAAGGGTGGAGGCTGACTGAGTCAAAAGGAAATTCCAACGTCCCTTTTTAAATTAAGTGCCAAAAAGCTGCTCCCTAATGAGCCAGGTGGAGACAATTCTCAATGGAATCAGTCAATCATAAACTTTAGACTAAATCGATTGATTAAGCAATTAAATCAAGTCATCTAAATCTATTAATTTAGACATCCTTGAAAGTCATTGGATGATTTGGAGTGATATCACATAGGAAGCAGGGACATCCTTTTGCTGACATAGGTCCGTATGGACAAAGCTATGGATTTTTCAATAGCCATATATGTCCATGAGAGTTGGACTATAAGGAAAGGTGAATGCAGCAGAATTAACATTTTTTAATTTCATTGCTGGAGAAGACTTTTGAGAGTCCCTTGGACAGAAAAAGAGATCAAATCAATCTATACCTAAAGATATTAATTCAGGCTATTCACTGGAAGCTCAAATACTGAAACTGAAACTTAAATACTTTGGCCAGGGGCAGGTAAATGGCGTAATAGGTGGAGCACTGGCCTTGAAGTCAGGAGACCTGAGTTCAAATCCAACTTCAGACATTTAACATTAGTTGTGTGACCCTGGATGAGTCACTTAAATTCAATTTCCTTGCCAAAAAATACTTTGGCCACACAGTGAGAAGACAGCTCATTGAAAAAGACCCTGATATTTGAAGTCAAAAGGAGAAAGGGACAGGAGAGGATGAAATGGATTCATTACCTCATGAAGATAATGAACATGAACTTGGACAGACTGGGAGATAATGGCAGATAGAAGGGCCTGGCATACAATGGTCCATGAGGTTATGAATTACAGGACATGAGTGAATGACTGAACAAGAGCAGCAACACACAGGAAGTATGGCCTAGTTTGTTGAGGAGATATCCTGTGAATCAGCTATAGTATGGAGTTCAGGATTTCTAGTGTCAACAAAGCAGAAGCTTCCAACTAAGCCCCATTCTTATAAGGGGGTGGAGACCTTCTTTGGCCTCTTTCCCACTGCCCTTTGCCCTGAGGAGGATTTTGTGAACTTCCACCTAGGACAACCAAGATGCAAATATTAAAGGCAGCTTCAGGCCTTGTAGACAAGAAATACAACATAGAAGCTGGATTGAGCCAAATGGAAATTTCACGAACTCACAAAGGGAACATAAGGACTCTGAACAATCATGAGCTGTGACTTATGCTTTTGCCACACGTGATCTAACTTTGAGCCTACTTGCCTCTGAATTCTGTTATGTACTAGTGAGGGACTTCCAGAGAATTGTTTTGTGTGTACCCTACCATTATTGTGAATACTCTTTTCTAAACCAATTAAGTCTGGCTGGCATATTGATATCAACTGATGATCACAGGTGGAAATACATTGGTAGGGGCTTAAAAGTTGCATAAGTAAACACTAGTCCCTCAGCATCCAATAGAGCAGTGTTGTCAAGCTCAAATGGAAACCAAGGCCACTAAAGTATAATTAAAGCTCCCTGAAGACTGCATATTGACTTAGAAAACCACATATTAATATTTTCTATGTTTTATTATATTTTTATTTTGGTAAATATTTCCAAATTACATTTTAATCTGGCTCTAACTTCACTAAGGAGTGTTGAATGGACTACATGTATGACTCCTTTGCTGTATAACATTAAGGGGGAACCATAGCCGCCATGCCCTAAGTGAAGGTTGGGAGAATAGTTCCAGTGTACATTCTAAAATAGTGAAGGGGAGAGATTTTGTTGATGCTGCTGAAAATAATTTTCCCTCTCTGACTAACCTCTGGGTGCCAAGGGTTACATCTGTTTAGAGTCTTAGCAGTAGGCATGGTGTGATAAGCAGACCAAGTCTCTGTCCCCTTCCTGCATTCCCGCCATCCTTTTCACATAGACAATTAATAAGTATTTCCTGCTTGATTCTCAAGGGCTGCAGAAAGCTACAAGCTCATGCTATCTAAATGTGGGCAGCAGGCCTTAAAGGAATATTAAAGTTATAACTAGGATGCCAAATTTGGAAAAGAAAAATACTATACAACAGCATGAATAAAACATCTAATTACAAGTGTTAAAACCTAATTTGTATTCTGTTAAAAACAGCTAAGGTGGAAGCAGCAGTGTGTGGGAAGTCCAGGATGCTGCCTGAGCCATCTTCTTCCTTTGGCTGGCAGAATAGCAAGTAATGTCTCAGGGGGCTTCTTAGCATAGAGACTCCTTTGCTTCTTAGGAGGAAGTAAAAACGGACAGATTAGTGCACGTTGGCATGTCCTTGATAGAACAAAATATCTGAACTGTCCTAAGTCATTTTATCTGCAAATAGGAACACATTTTTACTAGCTTCATTGATGCTCCTCAACAGATGACAGATGATCGCAGATTTTGCCTTTGATTCTTGATGTCCAAATTCCAAAATGCTTGTCATAGAGACTGCTGTAATTAAGCAGATGAGAAACAGGTTTGGGACAGATTTTTTCCTCCCTGTACCCCTAGAATAACATGACAGTCACACCACAAATATTGAGTAGGCAAAGGTATACCAATCTTGGTATCATCAAGAAGGATTTGAAAATTAAATCAACATTTTTAATGTCAAACTTGATGAGCTTTGATTTGATTAGGTTGCTCTTTGCTACATACTGCAGCAAATCGCATGAACTTGATTGTGAAGTCTCAGAATTGTGTGGTGATGGTTAACTTCTCAGAAAATTCATTTTCGACCAAGTAGCATCATTCAGTCTTTGTGGCCATAAAACAGACTGTAGTCATTCCTTGTCAGTAGTCTTCTGAAGGAATTATCCAGAAGGCAGCTTCTAACCTAATAAAAAGCCTCCTTAAATAATGGCATATGGATTTTGCTGGCTTATAGCCATAATTGGATATAAGAAATGGAAAGTTGGATAACACTGGAGAGGGATAAGTGAATGAAATAAAAATAGAGGCTGCTGAAATTCAGAGGGGGAGTTGCCAAGATCATTGACAAGGAATACATTCTTGGAGGCTTCAAATATTTGTGGAAAATGTTGGATTTTAAAAGAGGTGTTCAAAATAAATGATAAATGTCAGAGAGTTAAAAATTGAAGGAGTTGTTTGTTTTTACTGTTTTTGAAATCTAAAATTACATGCTCTTATGTTCTGCTTACTGAGGTAAGCAGGACTGGCCCTCGTTAAAACCAGACATCTGTCTTAATGAAGTACTTGACCTTCTGATCTCCTCTTTAAATGTCCTTGCTTTTCCTCTCAGCTCTCCCCTGGACATGCCTTACCTTTTCTGGCTCACCAAGCTGTGACCAGCCAGCTAGAACTTGCTCGCCTTACTGTATGCATCCTCTCAACCCTGCTCTTTCTATGGAAAGAACGTTCTTACTCAGTCTTACCCAATTATGCAATGGAGTCAGACTTGGTTCTTTCCACAGCCTCACCCCTAACAACCAGTCACTTTCTTTGGCTTCTTGATTTTATCTTCTCAGCATCTCTTCTTTCCACTCCTTCTCTCTACCCATACTACAGCCACTATAGTCCAGGCTCTTATCGCCTACCTCTGAATCAGAACTTCTGCATCCATTTTCTTCCTTCTCTTACCCCTTTCCATCAGCTGCCTAAGTCATATTCTTAAATGCAATTCTGATCACGTGTCTTAATTGCTTCTGTCCCCCTCTCACTGAGATTCGCCTGTTCTTATTTCTTCTTATCAAGGAAAAGTTCCTTTTCTTTTCCAAGGTAATAATTTTCTTATAAGATAAATGTATTCATTGTGATATATGTCTATGTGATAGAACAATTGAATGTCTACCTAGAATAAAATAATGAGAGAGGGCTAAAAAGACTCCCTAAACATCAGCTTTTCCATTTCTTTCTTTTGAACATGTCTTTAAAAAAAACAAAACAAAACAAAAAAACAAAAACAAAAAAACAATGGTCATTTTTGAGTTACTTCCAACTTTTTATCACAACATTTTATCACAACAAAACAAATGGGGTTTTCTTTACGGAGATACTGGAGAGGTTTACCATTTCCTTCTCTAGCTCATTTTACAGATGAGGAAACTGAGGCAAACAGGATGAAATGATTTGCCCAGTGTCACACAGCTAGTGAGTGACTGAGACTGGATTTGAACTCAGGAAGAAGATTCTTCTTCACTTCAGGACTGAGACTCTATCCTCTGTGCCTTCTTGCCATTTTGTAAAATAATTCCCTAAAATGTTAGAGTGGGCCTTCCACCCTTCTTAAACTTATTGTGAGAAGCTGATGAGAAATGGCCTTCTAGTGAACTAAAAAGATAGGCAAAGGCAAAGGCATTTCCCCACAAATTTATAAGCATTTTTTCTCTCCTTCCTACCAAGTTCCACATTAATGTAAGAAAAAAAAGAAGCCCCTTATAACAAACATGCACAGTCAAATGAAGCAAATTTCTCTACTGCCCATGTCCACAGACATATATGTCATTCTGCATTTGGAGTCCGTCACTCTCTGGCAGGAGACAGTTAGTAGGATTCATCTTAATGCTCTGGAATCATTGCCCTGATCAGATTTGTCTTTCAAAGTATTTGCAAAATAATGTTGTGATTGTATAAATCATTTCTGGTCCTGCTCACTTCATTCTGTTTTGATTAATATACAAGTGGTCCTGGTTTTCTATGAAATAATTGTCATTTCTTATAGCATAGCAAGAGTATCCATGGTCAATCACTAAACCCTGATGAAAAACCTATTTATGTCCCAGGCACTGTGCCAAGCACTAAGGATACAAAAGGAAGCAAAAGACCATTTTAGCCTTCAAGGAACTCATTCTACTAGATTACTTTCCATTCATATACTATGGCATATTTGCCTATTCCTTAACAGAAAATCACTCCTGCCTAGAAGGATTAGCATCTAATCTGAGCTTCAAAGAAACTTTGGAATTCTAAGAGATGAAGGGGGAGAGGAGATCTATTTCAGACATGGATAATCCCAAGTACAAAAGCATGGATATAGGACAGAGGATATCATATGCAAAAAAATAGCAAAAAAGACTAGTTTGACTAACAAAGAATACGTGAAGGTTTTTCCCAGTTCTCAGTTTGAGACAACACCCATCCAGTAATTAAGGCTTATGTCTAAAGTCTTTTCCAGCACTAACATCCTTTGGAGAATAAGACAGATTGGTTTTACAGGAAAGGTCTGGATGCGATTAAAGCTCCTTTGTGATCTTATGTACCTATTTACTTTTTCCTCTCTCTTTTTCCCTCCTTATTTTTACCTTTCCTTTTTCTTTTCTTTTTTCTTGCCTATCCCTTAGCCTTTTAGTGATCCATTGGGCATTGCTTAGTTCTCTTGTTAAAGCTCAGGGTTAATGAGCCTTTTGTCCCAACTATAGTCTATTCAGAAATTAGAAGTAAGCATTTAAAACTGTTTCACTAGGACTGCTTTTAGCTCTTGATTTTTAATTTATTGATAATCCTTGCTCTTTCCCCTGTCATCTTTTCTGTTTATGTAAGAAAAAATTCAAAATAGAAGTAAAAAATAGAAGTACATAACTGTAGTCATAGATGTTTTATATATATATATATATATATACATATATATATATATATATAAAGTATATTTTGAAAAACAGAAGCACCCCTTGGTCAAAGGAATTTTTATATTTCCACCAAAGTACAAGAAAAGAGATAGCCAGAGCTATATTAATAATAAGTTCGAGATGTAAAGACTCTTCAAAGCTTGCCTCTGAATGTTCAGTGACAATATTTCTTTGACCTAGCATTTAACATAAACTTTGAGAAGTAATGGTAGCACCCACTCTAGACTACTTCTCCCAATTTGGACTTGAACTAAATGCTGCTACCATAGGTTCTTGGGCTAGCCTTTCTTTCTATATGCCTAATATTACAAGCTCCTACAAGTGTACTTAGCATTAGCAATCATCCAATAGGTACATTAAGCTTGAAGATGGCATAGAGAAAGCAGTAGCTATAAAACATTTTCCACAACATAAACCTATGACTCAGCCAATACACATAGCAACCATGGGAAATATGGGCTCAAACTAAGAGTTGTTCTTCCCGCATTTTCTTTATTTTCCTTTTTTAAATTGAAGCTTTTTAAAATTTTCAAAACAGATGCAAGGATAATTTTTCAACATTGACCCTTGAAAAACCCTGTATTTCCATTTCACCCCTTCTCTCCACCTCCCCCCTAGATGTCATGTAATCCAATATATGTTAAACATGGTAAAATATATATGTTAAATCTAGTATATGTGTACATATTTATACAATTATCTTGCTGCACAAGAAAAATCAGATCAAAAATATTTAAAAATCGAGAAAGAAAATAAATTCAAGCAAACCACAACAAAAAGAGTGAAAATGCTATGTTGTGATCCACCCTCAGTTCCCACAGTCCTCTCTCTGAGTGTAGAGAGCTCTCTCCATCACAAGTCTATTGAAATGGCTTGAATCATACATTGTTGAAAAGAGCCACATCTATCAGAATTGATCCTCATATAATCTTGTTCTTGCCATGATCTCCTGGTTCTGCTCATTTCATTTAGCATCAGTTTATGCAAGTCTCTCCAAGCCTCTCTGAAATCATCCTGCTGATTGTTTCTTATGGAAAAATATTTTTCCATAACATTCATATACCATAACTTATCCAGCCATTCTCCAACTGATGGGCATTAACTTAGTTTCCAGTTTCTTGCTACTACAAAAAGGCCTGCCACAAACATTTTTTGCCAATGTGGATCCCTTTCCCTCCTTTATGATCTCTTTGGGATATAAGCCCAATAGACAGACTGCTGGTTCAAAGGATATGCATACTTTGATAGCTCTTTCCAAACTGCCTTTGAATGTAAAAATATTTTCCCAATTTATTGTTTCCTTTCTAATCTTATCTGTATATAGTTTTGTTTCTACAAAAACTTTTAAACTTAATATAATCAACATTATCTATGTTGTGATCAATAATGATCTCCAGTTCTTCTTTGGTCACAAATTCCTTCCTTCTCTATAGATCTGAGAGGTAAACTATCCTATGTTCTTCTGATTTGCTTATAATATTGTTCTTTATGTCTAACTCATGAAACTATTTCGACCTTATCTTGGTATATGGTGTTAGGTGTGGGTCAATGCCTAATTTCTGCCATACTTGTTTCCAATTTTCTCAGCAGTTTTTGTCAAATAATCAGTTCTTATCCCAACAGCCTGGGTCTTGGGATTGTCCAATACTAGATTACTGTAGTCATTGACTGTTTTGTACTATGAACCTAACTTATTCCACTGATAGACTACTCTATTTCTTAGGTAGTACCAAATGGTTTTGATGACTGCTGCTTTATAATATAGTTTTAGATCTGGCACAGCTAGACTACCTTCATTTCCATTTTTCATTAATTCTCTTGTAATTCTTGACTTTTTGTTCTTACAGATGAACTTTATTATTATTATTATTATTTTTCTAGATCTGTAAAATAATTTATTGGGAGTTTGATGGGTATGGCACTAAATAAGTAGATTAGGTAGTATATGCCATTATTTATTAATGCCAACCCATTAGCACTTGATACTTTTCCGATTGATTAGATCTGACTATTTGTGTGGAAAGTGTTCTGTAGTTGTGTTCATATAGTTCCTGACTTTGCCTTGGCAGATAGACACCCAAATATTTTATGTTATCAACAGTTATTTTAAATGGAATTTCTCTTTGTATCACTTGCTGCTGGACTTTGTTGGTAATATATAAAAATACTGATGAGTTCTGTGGATTTATTTTGTATCCTGCAACTTTGCTAAAGTTGTGAATTGTTTCTAGTAGTTTTTTTAGTTGATTCTCTAGGATTCTCTAAGTATATGATCATATCATCTGCGAAGAATGATAATTTGGTTTCCTCATTACCTACTCTAATTCCTTTAATCTCTTTTTCTTCTCTTATTGCCAAAGCTAACATTTTTAATACAATACTGAATAGTAATGGTGATAGTAGGAAACCTTGTTTCACCTCTGATCTTATTAGGAATTGTTCTAGTTTTCCGATTACACATGCTTCTTGCTGATGGTTTTAAATAGATGCTACCGACTATTTTAAGGAAAAGTCCATTTATTCCTATACTCTTTAGTGTTTTTAATAGGAATGGTGTTAGATTCTATCAAATGCTTTTTCCAAATGTATTGAGATAATCATATTATTTTTGTTAACTTGGTTATTGATATTGTCAATTATGCCAATAGTTTTCCTAATATTGAACCAGTCTCACATTCCTGGTATAAATCCTTCTTGGTCACGGTGTATTATTCTGGGGATGAGTTTTTGTAATCTCTTTGCTAAAATTTTATTTAAAATTTTTGCATCAATATTCAGTAGGGAAATTAGTCTGTAATATTCTTCCTCTGTTTTCATCTTACTGGTTTAGGTATCACCATATCTGTGTTATAAAATTAATTTGGTAGGACTCATTCTTTTCCTATTTTTTCAAACTGTTTGTATATTATTGGAATTAATTGTTCTTTAAATGTTTGGTAGAATTCATATGTAAATCCATCTGGCCCTGGAGATGTTTTCTTAGGGAGCTGATTAATAGCTTGTTCTCATTCCTTTTCTAAAATGTAACTATTTAAGTAATTTATTTCTTCTTTTGTTAATTTGGGCAGTCTATATTTTTATAGGTATTCCTCCATTTCACTTAGATTTTCAAATTATTGACATAAAGTTGGGCAAAATAACTCCTAATTATTGTTCTCATTTCCTCTTCATGGGTGGAAATTTCTCCCTTTTATTTTTGAGACTAACAATTTGATTTTCCTCTTTCCTTTTTCCAATCAAATTAACTAAAAGTTTATCTATTTTGTTGGGTTTTTCATAAAATCCACTCTTAGTTTTATTTATTAATTTGATAATTTTCTTACTTTCAATTTTATTAATCTCCTCCTTTATTTTCAGAATTTCCAATTTAGTGTGTAATTGGGGATTTTTAATTTGTTCTTTTTAAAGATTTTTTAGTTGTAAGCCCAATTCATTGATCTTCTCTTTATTTTATGCAAACAAGCATCAAGAGATATAAAATTTTCCCTAATAACCACTTTGACTGGATCCCTCAAATTTTGGTATGTTGTCTCATTATTGTCATTGTCTTGGATAAAATTATTGTGTCTATGATTTGCTGCTTCACCCATTCATGCTTTAGGATTAGATTATGTAGTTTTCAATTAATTTTTGTTCTATTTTCTCCTGGACATATATTGCAGGTAATTTTATTGCATCATCATCTAAAAAATACATTTACTATTTCTGCCTTTCTGCATTTTATTTTGAGGTTTTATACCCTAATATATGGTCAATTTTTGTATAGGTTCCATGAAGCACCAAGAAAAAAATATATTCCTTTCTGGCTCCATTCAATTTTCTCCAAAGATCTATCATACCTAACTTTTCTAAAGTTCTATTTACCTTCTTAACTTCTTTCTTATTTATTTTGTAGTTCAATTTATCTAGTTCTGAGAGAGCCAGGTTGAGATCTCCCACTAGAATCGTTTTGCTGTCTATTTCTTTTTACATCTCTCTTAACTTCTCCTCTAGGAATTTGCATGCTATACCACTTGGTGCATATATATTTAGTATTGATATTGCTTCATTATCTATGATGACCTTTAGCAAGATATAGTTTTCTTCCTTATCTCTTAATTAGATCTGTTTTTGCTTTTGATCCAGATCAGGGTCTCTACCCCTGCTTATTTATTTCACCTGAAGCATAATAGATTCTGCTCCAGCCTTTTACCTTCACTCTGTATGTATCACTCTGCTTTAAATATGTTTCTTGTAAACAGCATATTGTAGGATTCTGGCTTTTAATCCAGTCTGCTATCTGCTTTTGTTTAATGGGAGAGTTCATCCCATTCACATTCACAGTTAAAATAACTAATTCTGTATTCCCTTTCATCTTATTTACCCCAACTTATGATTTTCTGTTTCTTTTCCCCCTTTCCCTCCTCCCCAGTATTTTGCTTTTGACCACCACCTACCTAAAACACCCCTACACATTTGCAGCCCCTGCCCTTTTCTTATATCTTTCCCCTACTACTTCTGTTTTCCTTTCTATTAGCCTCCTTTTTCCTTTCACCTTTTCCCTTCCACTTCCCTATAAGGTGAGAGAAGTGTTTCTATGAAACCCAATATATCTGATATTCTCTCTTTGAGGCAAATCTGATGAGAGTAAGATTCATACAATATTCATCCCCCTCCCTTCTTTCCCTCAATTATAATAATTCTTTTTTGCCTCTTCATGAGATGTAATTTTCCCTATTTTACCTCCATTTTGCTCTTCTTCCAGTGCAATCTCCTTTCCACCTCTAGTTTTTTTTCATATTAATACAATAAAATCTAATTATAACTGCACTCTCTAAGTATACCCATAACAGAGATATAGTTCTCAAGAGTTCTTTCCATTTTACTTTTTTCTCCTTCTCTTGAGTTCTGTATTTGGAGATCAAATTTTTTGTTCAACTCTGGTCTTTTCATCAGAAATAAATGAAATTCACCTGTATTTTTGAATATCCGTCTTCTTCCCTGAAAGATAATGCTCAGTTTAGCTGGATAGTTGATTCCTGGCTGCAATCCATCTTCCTTTGCCTTTCAGAATATCAGATTCCAGTACCTTTTATCCTTTAATCCTTTAAGGTGGAAGTTGCTATGTCCTGGGTGATGCTGATTGTTGGTCCTCAATATGTGAATGGGTTCTTTCTGGCTCCTTGCAATATTTTTTTCTTGATTGGATAATTCTGAAATTTTGCTACTATATTTCTTGGAGTTTTCATTTTGGGGTCTCTTTTAGGAGATGATTGGTAAATTCATTCAATGGCTGCTTTCCATTCTGGTTCTAGGAAACCTGGGCAGGTTTCCTTGATGATTTCCTAAAAGATGATGTCTAGGCTCTTTTTTTCATCATAGTTTTAAGAAAGTCCAATAATCCATAGATTGTCTCTCCTAGATCTATTTTCCAGATCAGTTGTTTTTCCAATGATGTATTTCACAATTTCTTCTATTTTTTTTGGTTTTGTTTGACTGATTCTTGAAGTCTCATTGAGTCATTCACTTACATTTGTTCAATTCTAATTTTTAGTGTATTATGTTCTTCAGTTACCTTTTTAAGCTCCTTTTGTACTTGGCCAATTGAATTTTTAAATGTGTTATTTGTTCATTGCATTTTTTTCCATTTCACATATTCTGTTTTTTAACAAATTGTTATCTTTTTCATATCTATTTTGTAAGGAGTTATATGATTTTTTTCATTTCATCAGATCTATTTTGTAGGGAGATATATGCTCTTTCCATTTCACTAAATCTATTTTGTAAGGAATTTTCTTCAGATAATTTCTGTTTTTCCTTTTCTTGCAAAGATTTCATTTCCTTTCTCCATTTTCTTCTAACTCTCTTTTAAGATTTTTTGAATTCTTCCAAGAGAGCCTTGTGAAATAGGGACCAGCTTATATCACCTTCTGCGGCTTCATCTTGAGCTGATTTGTCTATAGGAACCTCAAGATTTGAGGTCTTTTCTTCTCTCTCCATAAAAGCTATCTATTGTCAGAGTTCTTTTTGCTTTTTTGCTCATTTTTAGGGTTGAGGTCTGGTTTTAAGGCAAATGGGCTTTAGTTTGCCCTGTGGCAGTTCTGCTAACTGACTTCCAGTGCTAGGTAATCATGGCCAGGTCCTGCATTCTTCCAGGGCTCAGTGGCTTACAATTTGCCTTTTGTATTTGCTTTTGGGTGTCTTGCAGCAAATCTTCTAAACTACCAGCTTGCAACCAGGACAGAATAGCTTAAGAGCCTCACAGTAAATTCCCTGGTGTGTGGAGGCCACAGTGTTCTGGTTCCCCTCCTTGGCTCCTTGTCCAGGGCTCCCTGCACTGTGGTCTGGGCTCAACAGTCTTTTTACTCTGCCCAATTGGAACAGACCTGTTCTAAAGTTCTTCCAAAGTATCTTCTTCTAGTCATATACATCTAGAGAGAGGCCTGTGGAAACTGAGTGCAGACCACAACACAGCATTTTAATGCTTTCTGTGAATATCTCCATGCATTTTGTTTTCCTTCTTAGGTTGTTTTTTCTTCTTCTCTTTCTAGATCTGATGTTTCTTATGCAGTAAGATAACTGTATAGATATGTATACATATATTGTATTTGTCATATAATTTATCCTATTTAGCATGTATTAGATTACCTGTCATCTAGGGGTGGGGGGTGGGGGGAAGGAGGGGAAAAGCTTGGGAAAAAAAAAGTTTTTGCAAAGGTCAATGTAGAAAAATCACTCAAATGTTTTGTAAATAAAAAGCTTTATTAAAAAAAGTATCTTCTTCTGGAAATTTGTTATATTCCAAATATTTGTGGGTTCCATCACTTCAAACCCAGTTCAAAGGCTTAATTTACTGTTTATCTGAGGGGAAGGTCAGAGGAGGTCAGATACAGCCATGTCTACTCTCTGCCATCTTGCCTCCACCCCCTTTTTCATTTTCAAAGAGGACTAATTATAGCACATGGTGATCACTTGAATCTGAATTGGATTTAAATGAGGCAGAGCTGCACAAAATCATCTTTCTTTCTGAGTCATTGAAGCCCACTTTGAAGCCCACATTGAGGCAAGTGGGACTGAATTCCAGGGGCCTGATGATGGCCTAGGATTCAGTGGATGACCTTGGTATCTTCAGTGTTTGACCAACTTCTGAGTTCTCCACAATACTTGCTTCAGCTCGCTTAATAGCCAGTGGAACAAACTGTTCTCATCTGTCTATTCTACCAGGGGAAGTCATCACGTGTTAGGTATAGACAGTCCTCAAACTCATGAAGAGGTTTCATTGTCTCCTACTTTTCAGGTCCTCATCAAAACAATATGGTAGATGGGAGTTGGAGGGAGAAGCAGAAAGAAGTAAACTGTTCCCCCTTTCTACTAGGGTGTATTTGTTGATCAATTCCTGACTTGTGATCTCTAGAATTCACTAACTTCTGAAATTCATAGAGGAATTAACTTTTTTACACACCCATTTGTGTGGGTAGCTTGTTTTCTTAGTTTATCATACTGTTCCCTTTCTGACTCAACAGAGAGGTGTTTACATCTCTCCAAGAGTTCAAGGAATAAATTCATCTTTACAGTTAAATAACTCATTAATGCCTTGTGATTGCATTCAAGGCTTTCTGTGACTCTATCAGTCAATGTAGCAGTGAGCTCTTCCTTTACACTCTCCTTCCAATTAAATAATTGAGGCACTTTTTGGCAGAGTCCACAGATCTAAATTCTGGATAGCTCTCCAGTAATTTAGGAGAGATCATGAATTATCTTCTATCAGTGGTAACATTCAAATTAAAAATAGAGCTACTAACCATATATAAGTATCCCTAGAAATGGCATATTGACTTTAGTTTTAAATATAATATCATCTATGTTTTATTGCCTTTTTATTTATTTTGTTAAATATTTCCCAATGACATTTTAATGTGGTTCTGGTCTTGTAGCCAGCCAGGCAAGTCATTTGACACTTCTTCTTTAGAGTGCTTTTATCCAGTGCCTTTTATTAAAGAATCTCAGAAAAGTCCACTTGGGACAATTTTCATGTAATATTTAAATTAACATTTTTCCATAAGGATATTTGGCTACCATAGCTGTTAGGCTTGAGAATCACTATACACTTACTTCAAAATTGATGGTTATACCATTTTAAACAAAAAGATGTCATTTTACAAAATTCTCATGTACTACCCACTGTCTTAGTGCTTATAGAGCTCTTTACCAACATAAAAGCAAAAAAGGGGGAAAAGAATATGAAGTTTTTCTTGGAAGAAAAATCAGATATCCTGGAGGTAAACAAAATGTTAGAAAAGTTAGGTATGATAGATCTTTGGAGGAAATTAAATGGAGACAGAAAGGAGTTTACTTTTTTCTCAGCAG
>JAJPUD010010682.1:11359-43893 GCA_023553655.1 Myrmecobius fasciatus | reverse complement strand
AAGAGTGCAATGAACAAATTGGCCAGTTACAAAAGGAGCTTAAAAAGGTAACTGAAGAAAACAACACTTTAAAAATAAGAATTGAACAAATGCAAGTGAATGACTCACTAAGACTTGAAGAATCAGTCAAACAAAAACAAAAAAATGAAAAATTAGAAGAAAATATGAAATATCTCCTAGGAAAAACAACTGACTTGGAAAATAGATCTAGGAGAGACAATCTAAGGATTATTGGACTTCCTGAAAGCCATGATGAAAAAAAAAAAAGAATCTAAACACTAGGTTCCAGGAAATCCTGAAAGAAAACTGCCCTGAGATTGTAGAATCAAAGGGCAAAATCACCATTGAAAGAATTCACTGATCACCTCCTGAAAGAGACCCCAAAATTAAGACCCCAAGGAATATCGTAGCTAAATTTCAGGACTATAGCACCAAGGAACAGATTCTGCTAGCAGCTAGAAAGAAACAATTCAAATACCGAGGTTCAATAATTAAAATCACACAGGATTTGTCAGCTTCCACACTGAAGGATCTCTACTGACATTTGTTTGCATTGTGTTGCCTTTCTCTGATTCTTTTTTTTTCTTGTAGATAGGATTTTTCTTGCATAACTTCTCAAGCATTTAAACATTATTAGCATGTAGTGGACTTCCTGCCATCTAGGGGAGGGGAGGGGACTGGGGGTAAAATTTGTAATGGAAAGCTTTGTAAAGATCAATGTTGGGGAACTACCCGTACATATGTTATACAAATAAAAAGCTTTAATAAAAAAAAGAAAAAGAAAAAAAAAGAAAAAAAAGAAAAAAAATGTCTACAAGGTGCCTGATAGTCTGTCCATCTGTAGGGAAAATCTGACATAATAGATAATATGCAAAGTCAGTGACATAAACAAATAATGATTTGTTCAAATTGGTAAATAACTATGTTGCTGCTTTTTTATTCCAGTATTCTAGAAACTCATCTATAAAGACAATTCTCATATGCTGCATAACAGCTAACTCGTTCACTAATGCTTCCAGCCAAGCAAATGATATTTTTCTAAAGACTGTACTTTGAGTTCTGGTTTTCACGAAATACACAAATACTAATAAAGGTCAAGTTAAGACATGTTATTATTGGATTTATAATTAATAATTTATTATTCATTTTTAGTAGTAGTCATTGTTCAATCAGTTTTACTCATATCTTAATCTTCATGACCCATTTAGGGTTTTCTTGGCAGAGATACTACAGTTGTTTGCCTTTTATTTCTCTAGCTCACTTTCCAAATGAGGAAAGTGAAGTTACATAGGATCACACAGCTAGTGTCTGAGATTAGATTTTAACTCAAGAAATTGAGCCTTTCTAACTGCAGGCCCCACATTCTATCTACTGTACTACCTAGTTGTATGCCTTAGTAGTTAGGTGGTCTTAGAGAGGACACAAAATTTAATGGATATTATTTCCCTGGGAAAGTTCTAATTTTATCTGATAAATCCTTGCAGAAATATAAGAAACCTCAGGGGACTAATTATTCTGTCAATAAATGTGAAGTGTCTACTGCGTGCCAGAAGCAATGCTAAATCCTTGGAATACCAAAAGCAGATAAAAGATATTCCCGACCATCAAGAATTTACCAATTTAATGTAAGATAAAAAATGAACAAATATATAAAAAGTTATATATACAATAAATAATTAATTAATAGAGGGAAGGCAATAGCATTATGAAGCATTGGGGAAGGCTTTGTTTAGAAGGTGATATTTTAACAGGGATGTGAAGGAAGCCAGGGAAACCAGGAGGCAGAGATAAGGAGGGAAAGTATTCCAGTAAAGCAAGAGATGGAACCAAGAAACAGAATGTTCTACTCATGGAACAGCAAGGAATTCAGTGTCACTGGATTGAAGAATATGTGGAGCATGGAAGGTTTAAGAAAAGTGAAAATGGAAGGAGGAGGAGGGAACAAGTTTTGAAGGGCTTTAAATAAAGGATTTTGTATTTCATCCATTAGGTGATAAGGAACTAATGGAATTGCATGAGTATGTAATTAACAGTTTTGAACCAGTAATTTAAGAAAATAACTTTAGTGACTAAATGTAAGATAGACTGGAATAAAGAAAGACTTGTGGAAGGCAAATCCATCTGCAAGCTATTGCAATAGTCCATGTGTGAAATAACCAAGATTTGCATGGGACTGGTGACAGTATCAGAGAAGAGAAGGGAAATTAATTGAGAGATGTTGCAAATTTGAAATTAACAGTCCTTGATCACGTTGGATAGGGGTTGGCAGTGGATTGTAACTTATGTTACAGGGGATTGTAACTTATGAACAGGGGATTGACTTATTGGTGCCAACTAATGGATTTTAAATCCAAATGGTATAAAGTCAGTAACTCATAAAATTAAATATATATATATATATATATATATATATATATATATATATATATATATCCCTCCATATTTTAAATAACTAACAGTGAAATTTTAGTAAAAATAAATGCCCAATTTTCCATTATTTCAAAGCAGTATTCATGAGAACTTTGCCAAAGGTAAAGCAAAAATGAAAGCTTTTGGCTAGATGGGTATTGGCTCTGCTAAGGAGATCACAACCCATTTGCAAATTAGAATAAAAGCTCTAAGTGTTGACATGGGTAAAAAAGTTATGAACCTGAAGTTAATATGGTGAAGAAGCTATTTGAACTTCAGTAGATTTTGACAATTGACATAACAGTTCATCATTAGACCCATTCTCAAAGTTTTCCAAGTGTGGTGAGGTAATACCAGTTAAATTCCTAAGAAGTATTACCAAATTCACTAATGAAATCATAATCAGCAGAATACTTTATTAGCCATGGAATAAAGGTGTAAACTATGAATGTAGACTGGACTATCAACCACTTTGAGATATTAAATATAATTTCAAGACTCAGGGGAAAGAATATTGAATTTGCAATCAGACATAAAGAAACCAAATACTGAACCAGATGCTTATAATTCATGCACTTAGATAACTCATTTAACCTTTTTTGAGTCTGGGCTTCCTTACTTGTAAAATGAAGTGATTAGAACAAATGACTTTCCAAGCCTCTTTTGGTTCTAGATATTACAACTTATGATAATTTCTGAAATAAATAACATTTTGATGAATATGCTGTTCAGTAGGATTATATGAATTAGAGTTTCTCCTTGTACTTTTAGTAAGCCAATAGATACCATGATGATGATAGATAACATTAATATAGTGCTTACTATATGCCAAACATTTTGAAATGAACTTCATAATTATTATTTCATTTTATCCTCTCAAAAACCCCAGAAAGTAAGTGCTATTCTTATCTCCATTCTACAGATACAAAAACTGAGTCAAACAGAGATTAATTGACTTACGCAGAATCACAGAGAAAGTAAGTGACAGTGACCATATTTGAGCTCTAGGCCTAGCATTCTATGTACTGTACCATCTGTGTGTCTTATTATTAATATGACATAGAGTATGTTATATATTATTATATCGTATGCTAATTGGAGTAATAATAATTTTATTATTTTGTAATATTATATATCACAAACAAGGTTGTGAGGTAAATACTATTGTTATGCCAATTTTCCAGATAAGAAAATTGTTACTTAAAGAGGTTAAATCACTTAAGTCATAATCAGTAAGAATCTGAAGCTAAATTCAAACTCAGATTTTCCTGGCTATACTTTTAACCTTTCTTATATTAGCTTAGCCAACCACATAAAACTATGAATAAGGCACTTACCATTTCTGAATCCTAGTTCTAATACTACTACTTATATATATCAATGATTAAAGACAGAGTGAGACAAGTGTTCCAGACTTTTCAAAAAGACAGATCTTTTTTACCCCATGTCACTTCTTTTAATAAAACCCAGGTTAGAAATAACTAAAAATTGTTACCATCTGACAGATCTCGACTTATTTGAAATTAATTCATTTTCAGCCTAGTTTTATTATGTATAATGTTTGATAACTGAAATGTATTGTTATCATTGTTATCAATATAAAAATGGTATTATTACTGTTACTAATAATGATATTGTGTGTTGTGATGATGATGTAATGATGATGATTGCAATGGGTTTATGACCTTGTTTTCGTCATTTAACCTATCTGGTTGACAAATTCTTCATCTGAAAAATAAATGAACTGTAGCAGATAATTTCTAATGTATCTTCCCACTTTGGATTCTTGCTGTCTTTCCTAAAGGCTTTGATTAATAAGGCAAAAAACATTTATTAAGTCCATAATATAGATTTATGTGCTATGGGACACCATATGCTAGAGACAATGTTGCTAGTGTTTCCCTTTTCAGTTATCCTGTATTTACTTTATAAAAATAATAGATTCATATCTAGAAAGGACATAAAAGGCCATCAAGTAAAAGGTTATCATTTCATACATGAGGAATTTATGTCTGAAGATCGTAAGTGATTTCCTTAAGATCACATAGCTCAAAGTTCCTTAAACTGTAGGACACAATCCCATATAAGATCATGCAAATGAATGTGGGGGTTGCAAAACATTTGACAACAGTAAAAGGCATCACATTTTCTGCCAAGATTTAATTCTTTATGAAAAAATAAACAAGTACATCCATCTCATTATTATGCAAATTTGCCTTCACCTTTTATTATATGTATAGCAAAGAATTGTTTTAAAATAAATTTCATTATGATTATCAGTAAATGCTTGATTTGCATAACTATTTTAAATATTTTTATACATCAGATAAAAATTTCTTAGCCAAAAAGAATGGAAAAAGTTTAAGAAACCCTAATAAAGAAATACCTGAGAGCTAATAACCTCTCTGTATAGTAGAAGAAGCTACTCCACAGGGGGATCCAACAAGAACTGGCCAACTGAGCAGCACTGATTTTCCTCTCTTATCTCCTTCCCTCCATTCCTCTCTCTTTCTTTTTCCTCCCTTCACCTTCCCTCTCCTTTTCTGCCCTCCCCTCATTTCACATAGGGTATAACCATGCCCTTACCTATGAAAATCTTCCAGGATATCTTAGGGTTTACAAGCTAGATTTCTTTCTTAAGAATTACATCTTTAACCCAAATCACTCTGTTTTCATTGATTGGCCAAAATCCTGAGGGCCTTCCCCAGATTTATACAGACAGACAGACACACACACACACACACACACACACACACACACACACACACAGTGTCTGCCTCTTATCTAATCTTAAGGTTGCCTTAGTGAAAATGAGGCTTGTTAAAGCCCTTTGACCAAGTTTTCTCATTACATCCAAGACATTCTTCAATCATACTGATCTATGTCTTGTCACTGGATCTAATGGCTCTGGAGGAGAAAGTGAGGCTGGTGCCTTTGCACAGCTCTGTTTCACTCAAATTCAATTAATTTGCATGTCATGCTATCATCTCCCTGATTACATGGTCCTCTTCAAGAACAAAGGACAAACAACAGCAACTTCACAAAATATATATTTCTCCACATTTTTATATATGTATATGTTTATCTTTCTCTAATAGAATGGAAGTTCTTGAAGACAGAATATATTTTGTTTTTTCTCTTTTTATATCTAACATTTTGCATAATTGTTGCCTAATTGTCAATAAATTCAGTCTCCTCCAAATAGGGAGTATCTAATTCATATTATTATAATGTACCATAATGGATTATTTTTTGTTTCATCTTAACCTTAGAATGTTCTAAATCTTTACTTAATTGTATATACAACTCTAAATGACAGGATCCTTTAAAAACAACAACAAAAAAAGGTTGTATCCATATGGCACTAACACATTCATTGACCTCAATGAAAATGATTTAGTCAAATTTTCACCATCTTGAAAGAAAAAAAAATATTACATGTTGATTTGCTAAGTATTTTGTCTTTTCAAAATTCCACTGCTCCTTTTTCAAATGTGCATAGGTATTGTCTAATGAAATTTTTAAAATGTATTTTTTTCTCCAATCAGGTTGAAGCAATGATAATCATCTTGCTTGTTTTTATTTAGCCCAAGAACTGCATGGATATAACTTTTTAAATGATTATTTTTCTTTTCTGTGAGGAGGAATTTTTGAAGTCACCCTTGCAATATGGTATCATGGTCTACATCTGAGTGGAATTTCATTAAAATATGTTTGTTTAGCTGTGTATAGAGCAGAGAAAAGGAGGAGTATGCTTAAAAACTTTCACAAAGGAGTTAAGAAAAACATTTAATGAACAAAAAGAAATAATTAACTTAAACATATGCTTCATTTCAGTTTTGGATAAAGCTAATTATCCTTTTATGCATTCCACCTGTTAAAAATTAAATAATGTAGCTGATCAAGTAAAATAAATAAACAGAACATTAAGAAATATTTACGAATCTAAGGCACATTATTTGTTTTCACTAACAATATCATTTTCTTTCTAGCGAACATAAGAAAGTATAATAAATCTGTAATACAATGAAATCTCAATTAATGAATGAGGAATAATTATATTCTGATATTGAGCATCACCTGAACTTTTAATACATTTAGTAAGAAATTCAAGATACTTAATTTGACAGTTATTTATTTTATACTATGTATAAGGCGTTATGCTAGGCACAGAGATATATAACAATGAAAAAACAATCCACCTATAGACTACCTGTAATAAAGGTTGAATGGGAAATGGCTGGGCCCTAGTCAGAATTAACTTAATAATTACTCTTTCTATTCTCTTTCCCCCTCCCACAACCCCTACTACATAAAAAATAAATCAGTAATTATTATCCCCTAACACAGAATATCAAGTGAATGGGCAAGGTTAGGAAAGTAGCCCCTGGATGTTTGCAGTGGATAATGTCAAGAGCTACTGTAGGTATGGAAATCAATAGTGTGGGTGTGAGTGGACAGAGTAAATCATAGAAAGTGATGGTGATGAGAATATATGGTTAGATTACAGAGAACATTTTTGCCTGTGATTATACTTTTTTATTAAAACTTTTTATTTGCAACTTTAACATTGACCCTTACAAAGCTTTCTGTTACAAATTTTACCCCCCTAGTCCCCACCCCTCCCCTAGATGGCAGGAAATCCACTACATGTTAATTATGTTAAAATACTTGACAAATCAAATATATGTATATATATTTCCACATTTATGTTATATTTTCAAGTAAGAAAAATCAATTGGTCAAGGACCATTTCTTTTCCCCTCCCAACCTTTATATCTCTTCTACTCTCCCTCACATGTCTAGATCATTAATTTGCTAAAGACAATTTGCCCTCTGAATTTACTTATTCTCTGGGCTTCATATGTTTTTGTGGGAAAAATCTCCTTTGTACTCAGTCTGTATAGATCTAGAACTTTGCCATTCACAGAGGACATATAGGATAGGACTTTTTTTGTTTGTTTGTTTTGTTATGATTTCCAGAAAGCTGTAGCCACTCTGGGGAAAGGGTCCAAGGAACTAATATACTTTTGTGGGGAGGGAATGAAAGCAATGACAGGATCACCCCCAAATTTCCCATTCTCCTCACATCCCTCTTTAACCCCCCTGAACCTCCATGAAGGCTATGTCAATTTTGTCCCTAAAAGGCTAGGACTCAATAGCTATTTCCTGGGGGCTTCTGGTAATGAAACTCATAATCAGACTTTCCAATCTTTTGGAGTCCCTTCAGACTTAGTAGTTGTCTTATCCCATATTGAACATATTCCCTTATGACCAAAGGTATTTTTTTATGTAGACTAGTTGGGATGGTATCATGCAGAGAAGGTTGTTTGCCCAAATTATATGTCACAGTGTACCCTTATTGAATATTCTTTCCAATGTAGCTAAGAAAAACTGCCATTAATTACTGAATAATTTTATGAGTATTTCCTTTCCTTATAATACCAAATGTAACTAATTACCTAACTCAGCCACTAACAGGAAAGCAGAATGAAGCAAGTCTAAAGACCACAATACTTATATAGGCAAAGAGCCAGATAGGAGGACTTAATCCAGCTATACATATTACCCTAATCCTTACTTTTTCTCTCCAATCCTTCCTTTTCTATATCTTACTTCTCCTGTACCAATAACAAAAATACAAAGTAGAATGCATTGGATGCATGTGACAAAATCAAAAAGATTATCTGAGAGATACAAGGGAGGAGAAGAATAATTTCTAAATGAAATATCTAGAAAGACCTTCTGAAAGAAACAGTCCCTGAACTGAATTTGCAGGAAGAAATGTAATGCAAATTTCAACCTGGGAGTAACCCACTTTTAGGCAGAAGGAATGATTTGCAAAAATTGTCTCTGAAATTCAGAAGAGCAAATGAAATCAAACTAGTGAGCAATCAGTGAGTCTGAAGCACAAAATCTAAAAAATGATGTCTAACAAGTTTGGTAAGGGCTGGTGGATTGAGATTGTAAAGAATTTTGCTAAGATTGAAGAAAAGTATTTATTCAGTATTTTGTCGTTCAATATTTTGTTTGTTCCTACAGAATTTTGTGGAGAGACTTAATATAATAAGATCTATGAAATAGGAAGATTAAGTTATCACCAGAGTGAAGAATATTTGAGAAAAAATGAGAATACATGCAGTGAAACTATGTAATGATAATATGAATTAAGGTGGTATCAGTGGAAATTGAAAGGCTTTCAGCAGTAGATAAGCAGGACTTGGTAACTGACAA
Organism: Myrmecobius fasciatus; assembly: GCA_023553655.1. NCBI lineage: Eukaryota > Metazoa > Chordata > Mammalia > Dasyuromorphia > Myrmecobiidae > Myrmecobius > Myrmecobius fasciatus. The sequence goes on along the minus strand of JAJPUD010010682.1, from coordinate 35,250 downwards.
GAGAGATGAGGATTGAGAAAGAGGAAAAAGACTAACATTTCTTTTTCACATATCTTCTTTAGAAAAATGATCAATTAGGAAAACCCTACAAAATACTAAGCCTAACATTTAAAAGCTTTTCCAGACTAACTCCTGATGTCTTTTGCAATCTTAGCTCATATCATTTGCGATCATATGACTTTATTATTCCTAATTCATAATCCTCCATCTCCCACCTCCATTCTTTTGCACAAATGATCCCAACATAATTTCTTTCCCAAAGGAGATCTGGACAATTAACTGCCATTAGAATCTTTGAGAGACAGGGTTAATTAACTGTCATTAAAGAGTCGATGAGAATTATGTACAGTAAAATGTCATAGAAAAACAAGTTTGTGAGGAATTTGAAGAGTTAATTACCATATTTCAAACTGTCTTTGAGACACTAAGGCAGAGCTTCTTTTATAGAGTTAAGTGGAACTGTAAACTTGGATGGGAAAAAAATATATGTCTGTATCAATACTAATGTCTGAAATTTAGCATGTCTTTCAAGTATGAATTTACAAATCAAAACATTATTATGGAAAGACATTCATAGATTTTATCAGACTGCCAAAGGAATCCATGACACATAAAAGGTTAACACTGAATTGTTAAACTATGGATCCAGTGTACATTGAAGTGGTAACTCCAATTGTAGCAGATTATGTACATTCAAAGGTAATTTCCATTCATACTGATGGAATTGGATTTAACAAGAAAACTTGCCCAGCAACAACAGAACTGTAGTTCAGTAACAAAAACTGTCTTTTAAGACTTGAGGTATATATGACTGATCTTTTTTACTTTCCTAATTCTTTGAAACATGTAGCAAGATACAAATCCCCTGTATTGGACTGGATGGGCAACCATATCTTGTTTAACTGTGTCTTGAAGATAACTGTTTATGTAAGAGCTAATTCAACACATGACACCTGGCCTAGAGACAGTTATAAATATAGGACTTTTTGTCTAGCTTACTGCTGGCCCCTTAAAGTATAGCCCCACCTTTTGGTTCTCATTAAAATCACCTTGCTCCCTAAAATTATTTTCCTGAAGGACTCCAGACTGGTCCTGACTGATCCTCATCAACACTTAGATTATTTTTTAACCTTATAAAAGACGTAATAAGGCATGAAACCAATAGAAATGTAAAGAAGAGTGATTAAGTATTTTTGTTGTTCAAAGGACTTAAGAGAGATTTTCACCAGGCTCCCATAAATGTGTCTAGATATGTGTTTTCCTCTCTAAGACCACTTCATTGTTTTTATTCAGTTGTTTTTCAGTTGTGTTTAACTTTCCATGACCCCATTTGAAGTTTTCTTGACAAAGATATTGGAGTAGTTTGACATTTCCTTCTCCAGTTCATTTTACAGATGAGGAAACTGAAGTAAATAGAGTCAAGTGACTTGCCCTGGATCACAAAGATATTAAAGATTTGAACTTCTGAACATGAGTCTTTCTGACTTCAAGGCTCAGTGCTTTATCCATTGTGGCACTTAGTTCTTCTGTCACTACAAGCAGAATCACTTCCTGTAGCTTAACAAAATATCATTGTGTCTCTATCAATTTATTATTGTCTTTTAAGTAATGATACAGACATCAAAATATACATTCTCTTTGATAATTAAGGTTATCTCTTATTCATATGTGAAGCATATATTGGATCATATATTTAGAGCTGAAAGGGAACTTCTTCCTCTTCCTTACAAGGATGAGAAAAAAAAGACAGCAAAAAGTTGTGGCCCAAGGTCACTACTTGACAAAGATAGGGTTCAGCCATAGGCTTTCTGAAGCTAAATCCAATTAGCAATCTTTCCATTATACTATGCTCTTTGTCCTTTCATAAATGCAAAAGCACACATTATTCTTTTGATTTTTCTTTTTTTTTAACTGGGAAAGAAGAGCACAAAGAGAAGTAATCCATAAGAGTTTTAAAATTTTTTTTTAACATTTGTAGTATTTTGTTGCTTCACACTAACTTTATTTTTTATTTTTAAAACCTGAAATTTGTATGTGGCAGGGAGAATCACAATTGAACATGGCATTGTGAATCTGAAAGAGCACTGGATGAGAAGTGAGGTTTGTTTTCTGGACCTCAGCCTATAACCAGTTAGGTAGCTGACTGGGCAAGATACTTAAACACTTTGCAGCTCAGATTTCTCATCTATGAAAATATTGAGCTGAATGACTTCTCAGTTTCTTTTGGCCCTAGATTATCACAAGGGAAGCAGCCTGTTGCACTGAATAAGTTCTATCCATTTCCTCATTGTTCTCCCAGAAATGCAAGTAGAATGGACTTTAAGGTAATACTCTTAGCTTTTGTTCCTCTTTCTAAAACTATGCATATGCCATGCTTACCATGTTTTTTTTTTCTTTAACATTTTCATAGTATCAAAAGCCATTCAATACTAGCTTATGTAATCCCCATGAAATAGCACAAGAAATCATCAGCCCACACATATTTTATTTTTCATGAGACTGTCCTCTCCAGGACCAGCACACTGGTAATAAAATAAAAAATGCTATCATATTACTTTTTTTTTTTAATTTTTTTTTTTTTGCTGAGGTAATTGGAGTTAAGTGACTTGCCCAGAGTCACACAGCTAGGGAATGTTAAGTGTCTGAGATCAGATTTGAACTCAGGTCCTCCTGACTTCAAGGCTGGTGCTCTATCCACTGTGCCACCTAGGTGCCCCTGCCACCTAGCTGCCCCTATCATATTACTTTAGTTGAGTCCATGGTCATTGTTACTTGCTTTAGGAAAGAAGGTGAATGATCATGTCCATGCAGCCTCATCAATACAAAATTTCATGGAAGAGTTCAAAGTCTCACCATGAACCAAATTAGCTTCATTAAAGAAAAGAGAAGAGATACTCCTGCTGTTTTTTTTTTTTTTTTCTGGCTTCCAATTTTGCCCTCTTCACATTGATTATGGGAATGCTTTTTAAGAGCATAGAAACCAGCTGCAAGTATGTGCTATGAAATATCCAGTATATAAAAATAATGACTCCTTTGCATTACTTTCCAGTTTTGTCTTAGGCTCACGTGAGTGGATATCCAAAATTACTATGGAACTATGTTGCATGAAAATACAGGTAGTCTTGTTTCATGCAAATTTAATAAAAGAAAATTCAAAATAAGTGCAAAAGAAAACAAATGGTTATTTGCTTGAAAAGAACATTTATGAAAAGGTAAAACCTTTTTGATTATATGAAAGTTTTAAAAATATGTAAAAGTAAATCACATGCAACTAAGATTAGAAGGGGAAAAATAAAGGAAAAGGGAGGGGTGGGGATTATTTCAAAGAACTTTTCCTTATTAGAGGCTTCTTTTCCAAATCCTATGACTCATTAAAAGGTCACAGGACTCAAAACTGTACTGACTATTCACACATCTCCCTATTAGCCAAATGAATGAACACAGATATGAGTTCCAGTTTTAATGTGACCACAAAATAGAAAAAAGAACATTTTACTTTGGTTCTGCTATTTTATTGATATTCCCAACCTTCTCATCTGAACACCATCTCTAGTATTAGAAAAGTAATTCAACATCCATGGGCCTTATAAATTACTAATCTATAATTGATTTATTCATGAGCATTAAAATCACAAACCACTTCTGTTTTATTTACAAACCCCACATTTTGGTATCTACAAAATCTGGCCAAAAGTAGAGTATAAGAATATGGGGTCTTCTGTCATTTATTATTTTGTGTGGGTAGAAATAGTTTTTATTTTAGTTCTTCAATTGGGTATTACAGAGTAGAATATCAGTTTGGTCATTGTGGTGTTTTAGGTGAATCAGAAACATGTTAAAATGAAATGAGTGTCCCATGTAGGCAAAATAATCTTGAAATAATGGTAACAATAAAATAGACACATGCTATGACTTTTGTCTCCACTGAAATATCATTATATCACTGCAATCTCAGTTTTTATATTTAATAACATTTTTCTGTGATTTGATCTGGCAGATCTTAATTTTTAAATGTCTAAAGTATGTGTATGGGTAAAATTTGGGAGGTACTCCTTTGCCAACTAAGCTTTTCTCTAGTGCTCTAAATAGTTATTGAGAAACATTTATTTTTGTTCTGAGAAAATGAAAGTAGTCAGAATGGCAAATTAGCCACAACTAATGAACTGCACAAAATCAGAGGGTGATTTTTGTAAATGTCCGCTGAAAGAAAAATGTACTTGGAGAAATATGCCTACAAATGAAATAGTTTTAATCCATGAGGTTTATGAGACAGGACATTCTGCAGTAAACAAAAGAACAACTGTTTGTTTCTATGATGATTATTTCCCTGGTGGAAGGAGGAAAGTTTCCCATCCTGGAAATGAAACCTTTCTTCCCAATGAACAATAAGATGTGCGTGCTGGTACCTAATTAGTATTATTTGATTATTGGAGCTAAGATTAGATAGGTAGTGCAACAATAGTGTAATACAGTTTTGGTTTGCCTATAACCACAAAAAAATGTGAATTCACAAATTAATTTCATATTATCATTAGACATTAATTTAGTCCAAACCAAATTTAAGGCAGTGCTAAAAATTAGGGCCTATCCCCAGGGAGAAAATTCAAAGTATTGCATTTCAATTTAGTTCAACTTTTATTTTGTGAGGCACTGTGTGGGGTACTGACAACAAAGACAGAAATTAAACAGCCTCTATCCTGAAAAATTTCATATTCTTTAGGAGGATATAACAAGAAAACAGATAAACAAATGTCAAGCAGTTTGGAGAAGGGTATATACTAGCAAATGACATAATGAAAATATATGTTGCTAGCATTTCTCTATTCTGACCTAGATTATATCTTATCAAAACTCCATCCATGTATCTAATGCCCTTATACAGTAACTTCTCTTTGCCTAGTCACTACTGTGATATTCAATTAAAGTAGTTACCATTCCGTGCTACTGACCATCTTCTCCCTTCTTTAAAATGTATCCCACCCTGAGTCCTATATTCTCATGGTCTGCCTTTTAGCTATGTAACAGCAGGAGTCAAAAAGTTGATCCAGGGCCTGAATTCCTATTAATATACTACCTAGTTACTCCTTTTCAATTTTTGGTCAAAAGCAAATTTCTCTAATTCTCAAGTCATTCTGGGTAGATAGCTAATTACTATTATGATTAATATTTGTTCTTCTAAGTGTTATTTAGGCTCCCGATTCCCACTGCCATTGGAAAGACTACTTATTCCTACTGTTAACACATTTACCGTACAGTGTCACTTACTACTAATATTCAATTGCCCAACATACTATTGGTAGAATTGTATTGTTACAGAACTAACCTAATTATACCTCTGGTTAGCACATAAAGATCCACGAAATACCTAAGAGTTCTGTTGCCAGTTTAATACACTCACTACTTGGTAAATCTACTTTTATAATTTGTTTCTATTTCTTTTGATTCTCAAATAGAGAAAGATACATATATGTTTCAAAACTCTCCTCACTTTCATAGTTAAATTTAATTTTATTTCCTCACCTGAAATATTTAAATAAATTGTGTGTTTCAGGTAATTGTTTGTTGACTTTTTGTTATATTTTCCCCTGAATTATCCAAAGGACAGGACTCAGTACAGAATATTGTACACATTTTGGTAAAATGCCAACATGATACTTTCAGATGTCTCTTACACCTAGTGTTGATTCTTTAAGCCAAAATAATAACATAAAGATAAATAAAAAATAACATAGCACAAATATAAGTGATAGCCACTCTTAGCTTTTACTCTAATTTGAAAACATTGTATTTTAGCTTTAGGGAAAAATTCTTAAGATAAATCATTGCCAAAAAAAAATGGGTTCCATATGTTCCTTAGAACATATAGATATGTAGAACAGAGCAGATGGTAGGTTTCAGAATACAGCAAGTAAAAATGAACATGCCATTTTATGCAGATTCCTAAAATCTGATCTTAAGTTTTAGCACTTATACCCTTGCTTCAGACATATAAATGTAAACCAATTAGACCTCTCCTAAAGAGGTAAAGGTGAGTTCTTCAGGCCCATTCACACTACATTAGAGAAATGCAAGCTCCACTGAGAATCAGACAAACCTGCATTGGACAAAACTGATGAGTGGAATTTTAAAAAGGAAAAGCCCAACACCAAAGATAATCCTCAACATACTTTGCTTGCCTAGAGGGCTCTGCAGTCTTTTCATCGTGTCTCCTTATTGTTTCTGCCCATCCATCTGTTCCATCTGTTGAGGTCCAGTTAACACTGCATCATATATTTGAAAAAGGAAAAAAATATACTCTAAATTGGTGTTTGATAATAAATAATGTATTTCAGTTTTTCATGTGAGACTATTTGTTGAAATATAAAAATCCAAATATACTCTTACTTTTTGAATTTCATACTTAAAAATAAATAAGATAAAAACTTTTAGTCTTTATGTTCCATAATGGTGAAATATGTGATCTACCAAAATTCTAATAAAGGTCTTTTTCTTCTTTCTTCTTTCCCTCCCTTCCTTTTTTCTCCCTCCTCTTCCTTTCTTCTTTTCTTCCTTCCTTCTCTTTCTCCTCCTGTTCCTCTCCTCTTTCTTCCCCTCATCTTCCCCCTTTTCTTTTCTCTCCTCTTCCTCCTCCTCTTTTTCCTATCAGTAGTTATGCTGCTGGTTTTAAAGTTACCATTTTCTTTTGGACCCATCTTATTTTTATTTATTTATTTATTTATTTTAAATTTGTTTTTAAGATTTTTGAATTCTATATTCTCTCCCTTATCCCCACCCACAATTAAGCAACCACATGTGAAGTTATGCAAAACATTTTCTTTTTTTTTTATAAAGCTTTTTATTTACAAAACATATGAGTGATTTTTCTACATTAACCTTTGCAAAATTTTTTTTCCCAAGCTTTTCCCCTCCTTCCCCCCATCCCCACCCCTAGATGACAGGTAATCTAATACATGCTAAATAGGATAAATTATATGACAAATACAATACATGTATACATATCTATACAATTATCTTACTGCACAAGAAACATCAGATCTAGAAAGAGAAGAAGAAAAAACAACCTAAGAAGGAAAACAAAATGCATGGAAATATTCACAGAAAGCATTAAAATGCTGTGTTGTGGTTCACACTCAGTTCTCACAGGCCTCTCTCTGCATGTATATGACTATCTTCATCGCTGAACAACTGGTTTGAATCACATCGTTGTTGAAGAGAACCATGTCCATCAAAATTGATCATCATATAGTCTTGTTCTGTGTATAATGTTCTCCTGTTTCTGCTGATTTCACTCAGCATCAGTTCATGCAAGTCTCTCACAGCCTCTCTGAAATCCTCATGTTGGTCGTTTCTTACAGAACAATAATATTCCATAACATTCATATGCCATAATTTATTCAGCCATTCTCCAATTGATGGGCATCCTTTCAATTTCCAGTTTCTTGCCACTACAAAAAGGGCTGCCACAAACATTTTTGCACATGTGGGTCCCTTTCCCTCCTTTAAAATCTCTTTGCGATATAGGCCCAGTAGAAACACTGCTGGTTCAAAGGGTATGCACAGTTTGATAACTTTTTGAGCAAAGATCCAAATTGCTCTCCAGAATGGTTGGATCCGTTCACAGTTCCACCACAATGTATCAGTGTCCCCGTTTTCCCACATCCCCTCCAACAGTTATCATTATCATTTCCTGTCATTTTAGCCAATCTGACAGGTATGTAGTGGTATCTCAGAGTTGTCTTAATTTGCATTTCTCTGATCAATAGTGACTTGGAGCACCTTTTCATGTGACCGGAAATAGTTTCAATTTCTTCGTCTGAAAATTGTCTGTTCATATCTTTGGACCATTTATCTATTGGAGAATGGCTTGAATTCTTATATATTTGAGTCAATTCTCGATATATTTTAGAAATGAGGCCTCTATCAGAAACTTTGGATGTAAAAATATTTTCCCAGTTTACTGCTACCCTTCTAATCTTGTCTGCATTCATTTTGTTTGTACAAAAACTTTTTAACTTGATATAGTCAAACTTATCTATTTTGTGATTAATGATGACCTCTAGTTCTTCTTTGGTCACAAATTCCTTCCCCCTCCACAGGTCTGAGAGGTAAACCATCCTACATTGTTCTAATTTGTTTATAATATTCTTTATTATGCAAAACATTTTCATGAAAGTCAAGTTGTGAAAGAAAATATAGACGTCCTACTCAAATGAAAATAAAAACTCTCAAGAAAAATGAATTAAAAGAGAGAGATAGAGAGAGAAATAGAGAATACTTTGATCTGAATTCAGACTTGATCAGTTCCTTCTCTGGGTATGGGTAGGATTTTTTATCACAAGTCCTTCAGAGTAGCTGTGAATGACTGTGATATTGAGAACAACAAGGTCATTCGAGAACATTGCTATTACTTTGTATATAATATATTTCACTTTGTTCATGGAGGACTTTCCAGGGCTTTTTTTTTTCCCTAAGAGCATCCTGCTCACCATTTCCCAGAGAACGGTATTATTCCATCACAAATACATATTGCAGTTTATTGAACCATTCCCCAATTGATAGATATATCCACAATTTCTAATTTTTTTTTGGCTAGATCCACTTTAATCAAGCTTCATTCTTAATTATTACCACCTGAACCATAAATGAGGTTCTATAAAAATATAACAGTTCACAAAATGTATGAAATGATATTTTCTTCTATAAAATAATGAAGAGATAAGATCAGGGTCCCTGACCTCAGAAAACAAACATTCTAAGATCAGTTACTACAAGAATTCTCTATTTAGCAAATTAAGACAACTCTGAGGTACCCCTACACACCTGTCAGATTGGCTAAAATGACAGGAAAAAATAATGAGGAATGTTGTAGGGGATGTGGGAAAACTGGGACACTAATACATTGTTGGTGGAACTGTGAATGGATCCAACCATTCTGGAGAGCAATTTGGCACTATGCTCAAAAAGTTATGAAACTGTGCATACCCTTTGACCCAGCAGTGTTTCTATTGGGCCTATATCCCAAAGAGATCTTAGAGGAGGGAAAGGGACCCACATGTGCAAGAATGTTTGTGGCACCTCTTTCCGTAGTGGCTAGAAACTGGAAACTGAGTGGATGCCCATCAATTGGAGAGTGGCTAAATAAATTATGGTATATGAATGTAATGGAATATTATTGCTCTGTAAGAAATGACCGGCAAGATGATTTCAGAGAGACCTGGAGAGACTTGCATGAACTGACGCTGAGTGAAATGAGCAGAACCAGGAGAGCATTATACACGGCAACAACAATATTATATGATGATCACCTCTGATGGACATGGCTCTCTGCAACAAAGAATTGTCTCAATCCAGTTCCAATTGTTCAGTGAAGAAAGCCATATACACCCAGAGAGAGGGATATGAAATCTGGACTACAACATAACACTTTCATGCTCTTTATTGATGTTTGCTTGCATTGTGTTTCCTTTCTCTGATTTTTTTTTTTCTTGTAGATAGGATTTTTCTTGCACAACAACTTGTCAAGTATTTTATCATTATTAACATGTAATGGCCTTCCTGCCATTTAGGGGAGAGGTGGGGACTGGGGGTAAAATTTGTAACAGAAAGCTTTGTAAAGATCAATGTTGAGGAGCTACCCATACATATTTTATGCAAATAAAAAAATTAATTAAAAAAAATTCTCTATTTCAATGGATTTGTGGTCTCATCCCTATAAATAATATATCTAATAGTTCAGATGAAAACCTATGCACATCACATTGTTTTTGTTTGTTTGATTGTTTTGTCATATTTTCATAAGTAATCCATAGAGAATCTATCTAACCTTCTGGAAAGCTATCTATATGTATGTTAATATACTTGGGGAACCAATAAATTATCTTTATTCCATTCTCTTTATATCTTGCATATCTTTTTTAAGGGTCTACATATGCTTGATGCTGTCTGTGATGTAATTTCTGAAAAATAAATCCTCACGGACAATATTTTGTTTGTCACTTACATTCACTATGTGTCTCTTCATTGTCTTTCTATTGATCAATATGTTGCTCTTTGAAAAACTGGGGAGTCCATGATTTACAGGCAAAAAATAATGCATTAACTCAGTGAAATCTACATTCTCTGATTTTTTTTCAGGATATTTCATGATCATGAATATGTATTTTGTTGTAGAAAACTGTACACAGAGAATTCTAGGTGACATGAACAACAAGATGGTAGGCTTGATAATTTCTCTGTTCTCCATGACTTCTCAAATCTTTCTAAACAGAAATCATTTACCACAGATAAATGAATTTCAGCTGTTTCCATTTTCTATGTCACAAATAATCCAAAAAGAAAATTTTAAAAATTTAAAATGGAACTGATGCTCACTGACCCTGAACTCACTCAGCACTACTCTTTAATATCAGCACTGACACAACTCTAGTAGACAAAAGGACACTACCTAAGTTTATATTAAAATACAAACCTTTTGCCTATCTTTTTCCTAGTGCTGTAGAGACCCCAGGTTCAGGCTGTGAAAGGTTTGTTTAGGCCCTTAAGTCAGCCTCAGAAGTAAGAAGCTTCAGAAGTAAAAGACAGACGGGCTGAATTAGCACCAAAAGCACCAGAATTGTAAAGCTCTGAAAGCTTTTCAGGGAAGTTAGGCTCTAAACTGCTGGTCTTGAGTCAGAGAACTAAGAAGCAAAGGGAGTGGGAAGGTCATTGGAACAGAATACTGTTCATGTGGGGAATCTGTGCAGCACTTCACTAAGTCTGGTGGAAAGAGCAGAACATCCAACTGTGACTAGTTCTAATCACGAAAAGTCAACAAGAGTAGAGACCTATATTGGTGAGTAATGATAAGCCAATATGGAAGGAGGTTAAGCTGTTTTGAGATCCACCCCAGGAAGCTACATTCAAAAGGAAGAAAGTTATGAAGGAATGAGGGTGAGGATGTAGATGGAAAATAACAAAGATTTCAGTAAGTAGAACCTTGAACTTAAATGTAAACAGATAAACCTATAGGAAAAAATAGCAAAAAACATGGCCTGCAGATATAGTATATATATATCCAGACATCTATAAAAATTTTTGAATAATAAAGGAAAATGATTTAATACTTGGTGAGGGAGAAAGTGATGAGGGGAGAGAAAAGGGTAGAGGGGATCTCCTTTTGGCCAGTCACGGGCTTCCTGGAGGAATCCACAAACCCCCCAAAATAAGGTGAGAGTTTTTTGGCAAAATGGGTTTATTATAGCCTCAAAGAAGAAGCCTTCTTAGCAGGACAATTCAGAAAGGGAGAAGTAAAAGTGGCTTATTAGCAAAGATTAGTTAACACTGCATGGCTCAGTGGGCCTTTTCCTGATAAGAATTAACCAAGCTGGGTTTACACTGAGTAGGAGTTCAGTGAGCCTTTCCCCTTGTAGGAATCATCAAAGATGGGTTTACATTGAGCAGCAGCTCAGTGGGCTTTTTTCTTTGTGGGAAATTGACTTGGGGTTCAGAGTCATCCTTTTAGTTTTCCTTACAAGGCTTCAAGCTAGAGAGATTAAGGGCTAATATCAGTAAAAGGCAGTGATTACACCCTAGGCCAAGATTTCTGATTGAATTCCAAGTTTGCCTAAGAATAGGTGGATAGGGCCCCTCCTATCTTCACAGCAGGGTTTGAGATTTGGGGTCTCTCCAGCTCTCCTCCTCACAATCAGGAGACACATAATCAAGGATGGTTTACCTGAAAAGGACCCAGAGAAATTTGAGAACATGAAACAAGAATATGTTTCAAAGAGAAATAAAAATTATCAGAGCAAAATTTAAGTCCTGCAAAAATAATACACAGAATGGAAAAACCTAAATATATGATGGCATGTTCCATCAAATAAATGAAAGACAGAACAAAAGCTCCAATATACAGAAGCAAATGGCAAACTAGAAAAAGAGTAGGGGGGGGGGGGAAAGAAATGCTCACTATGCAAGCAAAAGATACAAATCTTGAAAATAGGATACAAAGATACAATCTAAGCATAATAAGTCTTCCTGAAGAATATGAGAATAAAAGTTATTTTCATGTAATAATGAAAGAAATTTAACTGCCTAGAACTTCTGAAGAAAAATAAATTCCAATTGTAAATGTTCACATTTCATTGTAGAAAACAAAACAAAACAAAACTCAAGGCTACAAATTCTAAGACATGGCAATTAAATCTAACAATTCAGGAAAAAAGAAAAGGAAGAAAGAGAAAGAACAAGAACAAGAAGATGGAAGAGGAGGAGGAAGAGGAGAAAGAGGAGAAAAAAGAAAGGAGAAAGAAGAGGAGGAGGAAGAGGAGGAAAATTTTCACAAAGCATAAGGTACATAAGGGAAAAGATCTTCAGATACAAATGAAAAGACTTTTGGAAATTATTCCAAGACTTATGAGAAAAAGGAGGAGGAAGTGGAATACTATTTTAAAGAACCCTCTCAGGATACAGACCAGAGTGATGTATCCTGCAAATCTGAGCTTAACTATAAAAACAAGAAGTAAATATTCAACAATAAAGAAGCATTTGCACCAATTTTAGAAAGAAAACTAAAATTAAAAAGATAATTTCCTTCTCAAATACCCCAAACAACAAAAATGTAGGAGTGAATAAATACGCACAGTGAGAGTAATAGAGTGACAGTAAATTAAATGTACACAAGGACACAGTAACAGATAATAATGAAGAAATAGATATGGGACATAAAAGAAAGAACCTGGGGATACTCAGCCCACAGGTGAATGCTTTTTTTTTAAGTCTATATAACAGCATAGAAAGAATACATGAAAGGACAGAGTACAGAAAGGAGTGACTAATATGCTGGAGTCAAATCAAAGGACAGCAATCAAATTTAAATTAATTAACACAATTAAATTTAAAAGTTGTAGACTCTCTAGGAAGATTATCTTTGTCATCTCAGAAAGAGAAGAGTATACACAGAAGTGGATGAGGATGAAGGGAGAAAGATTGAAAAGGAGAGGAAAAGAAGAGACTTTACTTTAGGGTATGATGGGCATTCCCTTAATGAATGCTTCTATGGGTAAAGAGAGATAAGGAACTTTCAATTGATGAGACCACAGAGGTTTTGTGCCAGAAAAGTCTACTTGGAGCAGGAAGTCCACTGGACTTCCTGGAGACAATTGGCATCTGGAGAATTGGGAGAGCATAGGTAGTAGAAGAGGATGGAAAGGGAAGAGTTATATAATGGAGAAGTAACCTCTCAGAAACACACAATAAGCATTGTTCTGAGTGTGAAGAACAGTAGGAAAATGATAATCCATTAGAGGAAGCTCTACAAGGCCATAACAAAACAAAAACAAACAAATAAAAAAAAAGACACTTAGGGGACAGATCTTGGAATGTTTGAATAGTTTCATTATATAAAGAATACAGAGAAAAGAAAGACCAGAAGATTATGGAGCTCATAAAACAGAGATTGAGAATCTAGATTAAATAGAAAGAGAAGATGGATAAAGAAGAAGTGAAATACTATTTGGAAAGGAAAGCAAAAATGAAATAAAAAAAATAACTTGAACTGGACTAGCCAAAGGGAAGAAGAATAAAGAGAAATCTACTTGACTAATTGAGAGAAAATAAGAGAGGAAAGAAATATATAACCAGATAAAGATAGGAGAAAATAATTAATGACATGTTAAAGGGAAAGGAGTAGCAAATGAAAAGAGGAGAAGGAATAGAGCCACCTTAAAAAAAAGATTAAGTTAAGTAAGAGGAAAAACATAATATATTTACAGGAGAAAGGTAAAGCAATAACAACTTGGAAAAAAACAATTTAGGGTTAGCAGAAGGAACATATGAATAACTCATAAAAATATGACTGGATTAAACAATCCAATAAAACAAAAAAATGACATTATATAAAAAAATCTACTATTTGTTGCTTGCCAAAAATATTTAAAACAAAAAGACAATATAAAATGATTACATGACATTTTTATATATTTCCTCAAATGTATACTATGTTCTGTATAATTTTATAACAGCAGTGCTATATATCCATGATGCCCAGACCTCCGTACTTCAGTGGGGTTGTAAATCCAGTTCTAATGGAAAGCTATGAGTATGAGCATTTATACCTAGGCAATCAGAAAATGCTACAAATTGAAGCTTGATCAATTAATTAATAAGATTTCTGGGGCCGTCTAGACTAAAGAAAGTGATGGAGAAAATATTAATAATACAGATTAGACTTTACATAAGAAATCTGCCTATAAAAGTCTTTCTTTTAAATGTTTTCTTCAAAAAAATCCTTAACTCTTTAAACCATTTTCATAAATATTTTTATTAAGGCAAAGCTGGTAAATTAGATACATAGCTCTAATGTTACCAATATCTTCTCATTTTTATTTCAGTATAAGTTCATAGACAGTAAAACTAACAATAATAATTTCACTTCTCATTTTATTTGTTTAGAATCTGTACTTCTTTAAGATATTTTGAAACTATATCAGAATATTCTTAAAATCATATCATGCAAAGGAAAGATTTCTTCTATATTTACTTGATAATATCCAGATACTTTCTCAATTTTATTTTCTTAAATTCTATTTCTCCTTTCTAGTATAGCCAATTGGGTGGTAAATTGAGACCTATAGCTTCATTATCATCCTTTGGCTAATTATTTCTTTTTTTCTTCTTCAAATTATTTCATTAGTTTAAGAACAATAGTTTCCCCCCCCCCAAAAAAAAATCAACATCAAACAACCAACAATCAAACTAATATCTATAGAACTCAGAAAAACAGAATTTGAAAACTGAAAGAAAACTTTGAAATAATCTAATTTTAGTCTTTTCCACAAACAAATGAGAAAAAAAAATGAGTTCTAGCCAGATTAAATGACTTGTCCAGAGACACTATTCCCAGCAGGGCTATAATTAGACCCTAGATGAATAATAATTTATTCATTCAAAGAAGACTTCATGCTTTACTAAAAAAGGTAAATGTTCCATGGAAGTTTAGGGTGTGAATAGTTTTCCTACTTTGAAATTAGAGTTAACAGGAGAAGATGCTATGCAAAACTTATACTGCCCATCAACCCATTTTCATAAACCCTGTAAATTGAGGGGCTGGTGTACCTTAAGGAAAAGCATGTACCTGGATGAGATCATTTTTTTTGATTCATAATTGCTCTAATCTATTCAAAGCAACTGTTTTTTTATTGGTCTAAGTATAAAGTTTCCTCTAACAAATGACCACCTAGCTCTCCCCTGAAGATTTCAAGTATAGCATCAATTAATATTTGTAAGATAGTTTATAAAATTGCAAAGTTAAAAATATTTCTTATAGTTTTGCTAAGCAGGAAAATATAGTAGGGAAGTATTTTTCCTCTCCTTAACATTAGAAATATTTTGTTCACAAAATGAAAACTGGAAAGGACCTAAGAGGTTATTGAGTGCATGCTGCTTATTTTACAGATGAGAAAACAGAGACATAGATATGTTTAATGACTTAGGTCTGGGTCACACAGTTTATAAGTGTCTGGGGCAGGATTTAAAGCCAACTTTTCTGATTCCCAGTCCAACACTCTATCTGAAGGTAGAGCCAAAGAGTGCTCTAGAGTCTTATGAAAAAATGAAGAATATTTTTAAGATAAATTTTAATTTAAAAGTCAAGAAGTTGGATATAGTTATAGCAATTACAGAAAATTTACAAAATTGTCACTTTTAATCAGATATAAAGTAATAGCAAATGTAAATGACAATTCTTTCCCCCACAAATAGATCACATTTCTAGTTTTGATAAGGCAAATTGATATAGACAAGCAAAAAAAATAAAATTCAGAAGTGCACAAAAATTTTAATTGAAGGAATGAAAAGTATGAATATTTTGTAGGATCCATAATTTATCACTGTATTTTTCATCTTATTGGGGTTCTTTTGTCCTAGGTGACATATAATTCTTTCCTTTCCAAGTCACAGATCCATAGAAGTCTCTTTCAACTTTGTCAATAAAATATGAATTATAATTTCTTAAATATAATGAAATTTAGGAATATAATGAATGTCATAATTTTTTGTATTTTAGGTGTGTGTGTGTGTGTGTGTGTATGTGTATGTGTGTGTGTGTATTATAAATGCACTAGGATACTCTCTCAGGTAAAAGAAGTCATAAACCATGGGCCATTATGAAACTGAACTATGGAAAATTTCAGGTCAGGACTGAAGATGGTAAGAGAAACCAGGAGTTTATTGAGAATATGGCTATAATATGGAGGAAGCATCACATCTGTTATCCATTTTAAACTAAATATGATTGATTTTTAAAATTTGATTGTTTGGACATGTTAAGCTCAGTTGTTTCTATTACATGTAAAATGTGCTATTTAGTTAATTTCCTATAAATTATGATATCCTGCATCTAATTCCCTGTCATCTTGTACTAATGATGGTTCACCTTATAGTAAATAAATCAAAATGATCATTATTCTGGTAGATATTTGTGGTATAATCAAATTCTACTTTATGAAAATATAATACAGTGAATTTATTTGATTTCCTTTAATAATTTCTTCCAGACATACTTTAGATGTAAAGGCAACATAAAATGATAAAAAGTAAGAATGAATTTGTAGTTAGAAGTTTTTTATTTTTGAATATGGCTTTCACATTTATTACTTGTATAATGCTAGATTTCAGAGAAGGCAAGCTCCTTGAGGAATGACTTTTTTCACCTTTATTTTTAGTATATTCATTTAGAATCAAATAAGTCTAGTGATACACAAGTATCACTTGGTTTGTTGAATTGAATTGAACAAGTCATTCCCCCTCACTTTCCTTATTTTTAAAATGAGAGTTTGGAATGGTAAAACTTTATAACTCTCAATTCCAAGTAGAGTGTTTTACTCTCAAATTATCCAACAACTTCAACTTATCCTAAGAGTCACTGGGAGGATAAATGTGGCTGAGACTGTCTTTCTGATATCAAATTAAGACTCCTGAGATTTAGTTCTGTTTCTCCACAAATAAAATGAACAAAATAGAAGGCACAAAAAACTAGCCCCCACAGATTTCCAAAATAAAGTTATACATCTCAACACTCTGTCTTGGGAAAGGAAATGAATGTAAATGTTAGGAATGTGAAACAATCCAGTTGCAGACTGCTTGATATATCCTCTACATTTAAAGGAGAATGATAGAAGTCATTTGATGTTACAAATGTATCAATATGAAAAAATTCTCAGCTATTCTAGGATTTATTTCATATAAAGCATGTCATGTGTTCCATATGTAAAAATACTTTAGGTATTAAATGGTGTTTTTCTATGAAAATATATTTCTGAAAATATTAAAATAAATGTGCTAGGGGTTAAAATATGCAAAAGAAATACATGTGAATATGTATACTATAAAATCTACAAAAGCTAACAGGAAGACACTTCCAAGAAAATGTTTTGTTATTAATCAAACCAGGTTTGAATGAAATTCATGCAGGTAAAAGTTATTATATTCCAGCTCCAGAATATGTCCCTCTTTTAAAGCCAACTCATCTGTAAAGGTGATGAAGAATATAGATGATTATTGTATCTAAATGCACTAAAGCAAATATAATGAGAAATATGACCCTGACAGGAATGGACACTATAATCTTATATCATGATAATTGTTAATAGAGTAAACAATGGATTAATTATTATTGCAGATTTTAAAGGAGAGTAAATCTCCAATGGTATATAGTAAAACAAAGCAAAAGAAATCAAGTGTCCTAGCTTGGACAATAATTTCCTAATGAAATGTCTTGGATTACATACCAATTATTCTATACATGCATTTAAAGGTTAGTGACTACAGCTCCTCTGAGGATAACATAGAAGGATGGTTGCTGGAAGTTTAGGGGGGAAATGTCCTCCATCTCTTAATAAAATGGGTAGAGACTCTAACATCTCAAAAGTGCCTTATAAATCCAAGAGTATTCTTACTCTGAACAGCAAAGTATTCTTTATATAAGAATTATAATCATCTCTAAAAATCATAATGTTGAATGAATGTTGTCATATGATCCAGAGCTCTACATATGAATAGGATGAACAGTTGCCTCTTTTCTTCTTAATCTAGAGATTGTAATCTTTTAGAGATTAAGAACTATGTTCTATAATTCATTGTGTTGCCTGTAACACATAGTAAATATTTTAGAAATACAAAATGAGCAAAAAACTACATGTCTCCTAAGATCATTTCAATGTTATTTAATTCTGTTGGTTAATTTTTTTCTTCTTCCTGATTTTTATTTAATATTGTTCCATAATCGAAATTGACAATATTTTCTTAAATCCTTTAGACATTATTCAAAACAAATATTTAGCTCTTCCTCATGAAATCTCATATATATGAACTGGTTTTTTATTCCTTGAATGTTCTCATTACTATCATAAAGACAAAATCATATTGCTGCAGTATTAGAAAATGAGATATTTGCTAGAACTGGAGAAGATGTTACTACATATTTGTGATCTGACATGAAGAAAGATTAGAAATGTAGTGGGAGGTTTTTTTCCTATATATACGTGAAGTATTGGTGTTTCTGGATTCTCAATATATGCAACAAAAATTGCTTCTAAAAGCCAAGAGATTCCATCATAAGATATGATTGAAAATAAGATGGTCTTGGAATCAGAACCTTTGAGCTCTCAGTACTGCTATGTCCCTAAGTCATTGTATGAGTCTGGTTAGGTCATATGACCTCTTTTAGCCTCTTTTCCCATAAATGACAAGAAAGAAATAACCAAGTATTCACTAAAGTCCCTGCTATGATTATTTTATTTTAGAAACTCAACTTCTTTTTTTTTATACAGCTCTACAAATTTCTATTATTTAAATAGCTTTCTAATTACAATGAAAAGAAGTGTCATCTCAACTATATGAATTATTGGTTTCTAGAACAGCTTTTGATTTCCCTCTATAATTGGCAAGTATGTAACTCCTGGGAAGCTTTTGAACTTTTAGTTTAGTGTGACTCTGGCATAAAGTTGCTCCATGTGTTTGCTATTTATCCCTCCATATAAAAGAAGCAAAAGATTTCTGAAAGTATTTTTTGTTGTTGTTGTTAAATGCTTCCATTAAGATTGAAAACCATGTTTTCTTTTTAAATTAAATTTCTCTGAAGAATAATGGCTTCAATTACTGGGAAAGTGTTGTGTAAAATTGGAAAACATTTTCAAGATCCCCAAACCTTAGTGAAACTCTGCTAGTAGCTTTATTAAACTCAAAGTCTATAGTTTATTCATTTATATGATCTTAATCTCATCCCAGTCACAGAAATATCATACAGAAACTATTTTACTTTTTTTTTATGTCTGCATGAACATACTGATAAGTGATGCGGAATAAAAACAGGTTCGACATTTTTTCACTTGATATAAGTTCTGGAGACATTTATTTACCCAAGAGAGCCACATGTCACCCTGTTTATCAAGTTACATTGATTGCATAGTTGCATGGTAATAGAATTTGCACTATAATTTTAAATTATATAAAAAATCATTTTTAATTCATAAATTTTTACAACTATTCCCTTTCTTTGGAGCCATTGAAAGAGGACTGAAATAAAAATAAAATATGGACTCATGTACTAATTGTGATACTTACCACTGAGTAATCTTGAGTGAATTTCTTAACTCATTTGAGAGTTCATTTAAAACACAGTTCAGGGCTCAGTTTCTCTCTTTATAAAATGAAATAGTTCAACTAGTTTATCTTTAAGATCTTTTCCAACAATAAAATTCTTATTGCAATAGACATTTTCTGCTAATAGAAAAAAAAAATAACTGTTTGCTGTAATTTATTTTATATTAAAAGAAACTCAGCAATTCATTAGTAGTGAATTAGAATGGCCAAAGTTATAGCAGTTACACTATAATTATTCTCAGTGTTTATTCAAGTCTTTATTTTCCTGGGATTATAAATACTCTTTCATCAAATTTTTAACCAGTCTTTGCATTTAGCTGCACAATGCCAACTATACAATGTGGCATTCAATCCGTCAATTGATTGTTTTGCCTATTTGATGCCAAACAAGCAGTTTGGCTCTTGTTTTTCTCATCTGGGCTAAAGAGTTGTTTTCTTATTGTGTAGACATGAAATGTAATTTCATGTTTTTTGTTAAGAAAGGTTTTTATTTTAATACTTTTACCTAGGCTTTTCAAAATTATGAAGTAAAATTGAAAAAAGTAAATTTCCTTTTAGGGGTAGAAAGAACTAAATGGAATTATTAGAATCACAAATATTAAGATGAGGAATGTTATATGTGGATGAAAGTGGATTTTAATTCCACCAGCTAAATGACACATTGGTTTTGATGTATACATGTTCTAGGAAATGTCAAAATTATAATTATTTTGGAAATGGATGACCTTAACCATGAAAATTATAAATCCATAGCAACCATGCAGTCAGAAAAGCCAATTTCTCACTTCCTCAGGGGAAAACAAAAACCTAGATTTTTGGTAAGATTTAAAGAAGAAGTCCGGGGGTGGAGCCATGGTGGCGGAGATCAGACAGGAGTCTCTGTAACCTCCTCTAACCTCCCCTCAAACCAACAAATTATGAAGCCTCTAGACTGATTTTGAAGTAAAAAAATCCACAATATCTGGAGGACAACACGATTCTAGAAGAAGATACTCTGGAAGAACCTCAAAACAGGTCTGTTTTAATTGGGCAGGGGGGTGGTCTATTGAACCCAGACTGCAGTGCACGGAGACCGGGGCAGGGAGCTGGAGCAGGGAGCTGGAACAGGAGTCGGAACAGGAGTGGGAGCGTTGTGCTTTTCACACACCTGGGAGTCTTCTGCGGACCTCTTGGAACAATCTGTCCTGAATGTGGGCAGGTGGTTTGGAGGGTCTGCCTTTTGAGGGGGATAGATTGTGAACCACTGAACCCCTGATGAGCATCAGACCTAGCTGCCATTACACAGCACCTTAAAGCAATCAATCAATCAACAGTACTAATAAGCACCAGAAATAATTCAATCAGTGGAGCTGCCCAGTACCTGAAATAATTCAATCAGCAGAACTGCCCCAGGGAGAACTAAAGCAGAATTGCCCAGCACCTGACATAAGTCAATCAGCAGAACTGCCCAGTTCCTGAATTAACTCAATCAGCAGAACTGCCCCAAATTAAAGCAGCTGTCCCACCTTTGCCCTAATCAGACCTCACACCTTTAAAAAAAATGAATACAAAACCAAAAAGAGCTCTCATCATAGACAACTTTTATGGAGAGAGGGAAGAACAGACCTCAAATCCTGAGGCTCCTAAAGGTAAAGCAACTCCAGAAAAAGCCCCAAAGAGAGACATAAACTGGTCTCCATGTCACAAGGCTTTCTTTGAAGATTGCATAAAAAATCTTAAAAGAGAGTTAGAAGAAACATGGGGAAACGAAATGAGATCACTGCAAAATAAAATAGAAAAAATGGAAAAAGAATGCAATGAACAAAAAAATGTAATTGGTCAATTGCAAAAGGAACTAAAAACAGTAACTGAAGAAAATAAGATATTAAAAGTTACAATTGGAAATGAATGACTCATCAAGACTTCAAGAATCAGTCAAACAAAAACAAAAAAAATGAAAAGATAGAGAAAAACGTGAAATATCTCCTAGGAAAAACAACTGACCTGGAAAATAGATCTAGGAGAGACAATCTAAGGATTATAGGGCTTCCTGAAAGCCATGATGAAAAAAAGAACCTAGACACTATCTTCCAGGAAATCATAAAAGAAAACTGCCCTGATATTTTAGACCCAGAAGGCAAAATACTCCTTGAAACAATCCACTGATCACCTCCTGAAAGAAACCCAAAAATTAAGTCCCCCAGAAATATCGTGGCTAAATTACAGAACTATCATACCAAGGAAAAGATATTACAAGAATCCAGAAAGAAACAATTTAAATATCAGGGAGCCACAATTAGGATCACACAGGACCTAGCAGCTTCTACTGTGAAGGATCGAAGGGCCTGGAATTAGATATTCTGAAGGGCAAAGGAACTTGGATTACAGCCAAGAATAAGTTACACAGCTAGAATGAGCATTATCTTCCAGGGAAGAAGATGGTCATTCAATGATATAGGAGAATTTCACATATTTCTACTGAAAAGACCAGAACTGAACAAAAAATTTGATCTACAAACACAGAACACAAGAGAAACATAAAAAGGTAACAAGAAAAAAAAAACTCGAGAACTATATTTATGTGATAGATACTTATAGAATGAGAGTAGAATATGAATCTATTATTACATTATGATTATGATATGATTACTTTGATTTTATGATTATTATGATATGATTACTGTGATTTTATGATTATTAAGATATGTTTATTGTGATGTTATGATTATTATGATATGATAAACTGAAAAAGAAATTAGAGGTAGAAAAGGGATAATACTGGAAGAAGAGGAAAAGGAGGTAAAATAAGGGAAATTACATCACATGTAGAGGAATAGAAAACCTATAATGACTGAGGGGAAAAAAGGGAGGTGAATGAGAATTGGTTTAATCTCCATCTCATCAGATTTGGCTCAGAGGGAATAATAGATGTACTTGTAAGGAAACAGGAGGGAAAGGGGGAGAGGGGAAGGGGTGGGGGGGCTTTAAAGGGGAAGGATTGTTTGAGGGAAGTGGTTTTCAAAAGCAAAATAGTAGGGAGGAGGGAAAGGGGATAAGAAAGAGAAAAGCATAAGCTAGGGTAAATAAGATGGCAGGAAATACAGAATTAGTTATTTTAACTGTGAATGTGAATGGAATGAACTCTCCCTTAAAGCAAAAGCAGATAGCAGACTGGATTAAAAACCAGAATCCAACAATATGTTGTATACAAGAAACACATCTAAAACATAGAGATACATACAGGGTGAAGGTAAAAGGCTGGAGCAGAATCTATTATGCTTCAGGTGAACAAAAAAAAGCAGGGGTAGCAATCCTGATCTCAGACCAAGTAAAAGCAAAGATAGACTTCATTAAAAGAGACAAAGAAGGAAATTATATCTTCCTAAAGGGTATCATAGATAATGAAGCAATATCAATACTAAACATATATGCACCAAGTGGTATAGCATGGAAATTCCTAGAGGAAAAGTTCAGAGAGATGCAAGAAAAAATAGACAGTAAAACTATATTAGTGGGGGATCTCAACCTCCCTCTCTCAGAACTTGATAAATCAAACCACAAAATAAATAAGAAAGAAGTTAAGGAGGTAAACAAAATGTTAGAAAAGTTAGGGATGATAGATCTTTGGAGGAAATTAAATGGAGACAGAAAGGAGTTTACTTTTTTCTCAGCAGTCCATGGAACTTATACAAAAATTGACCATGTGTTAGGACACAAAAACCTCAAAATCAAATGCAGGAAGGCAGAAATAATAAATGCATTTTTTTCAGATCATGACGGAATAAAAATCACATGCAATATAAGGCCAGGAGAAAATAGACCAAAAACCAATTGGAAACTATATAATTTTATCCTAAAGAATGAATGGGTGAAACAGCAAATTACAGACACAATTACTAATTTCATCCAAGAGAATGACAATAATGAGACAACATACCAAAATTTGTGGGATACAGCCAAAGCGGTAATAAGGGGAAATTTTATATCTCTAGATGCTTATTTGCATAAAATAGAGAAAGAGAAAATCAATGAATTGGGCTTGCAACTAAAAAAGCTAGAGAAAGAACAAATTAAAAACCCCCAATCAAATACCAAACTTGAAATCCTAAAAATAAAAGGAGAGATTAGTAAAATTGAAAGTAAAGAAACTATTGAATTAATAAATAAAACTAAAAGTTGGTTTTATGAAAAAACCAACAAAATAGATAAACCCCTAGTTAATTTAATTAGAAAAAGAAAAGAGGAAAATCAAATTGTTAGTCTCAAAAATGAAA
>JAJPUD010010681.1:21691-59878 GCA_023553655.1 Myrmecobius fasciatus | reverse complement strand
ATCATTTTAAGGAAAAGCCCATTTATTCCTATACTCTCCAGTGTTTTTAATAGGAATGGGTGTTGGATTTTATCAAAGGCTTTTTCTGCATCTATGGAGATAATCATATGGTTTTTATTAATTTGCTTATTAATATAATTGATTATGCTAATAGTTTTCCTAATATTGAACCAGCCCTGCATTCCTGGTATAAATCCTACTTGGTCATGATGTATTATCCTGGGGATGACTTTCTGTAATCTTGTTGCTAAAATCTTATTTAAAATTTTTGCATCAATATTCATTAGGGAAATGGGTCTATAGTTTTCTTTCTCAGTTTTCTCCCTACCTGGTTTAGCTATCAGCACCATATCTGTGTCATAGAAGGAATTTGGTAGTACACCTTCTTTCCCTATTTTTTCGAATAGTTTATATAGTATTGGGATTAATTGTTCCTTGAATGTTTGGTAAAATTCACATGTAAATCCATCTGGTCCTGGAGATTTTTTCTTAGGGAGTTGATTAATAGCTTGTTCTATTTCTTTTTCTGAAATAGGGCTATTTAAATAATTTATTTCCTCTTCTGTTAATCTGGGCAATCTATATTTTTGTAGATACTCCTCCATTTCATTTACATTCTCAAATTTATTGGCATAAAGTTGGGCAAAGAAACTCCTAATTATTACTCTAATTTCCTCTTCATTGGAGGAAAGTTCTCCCTTATCATTTTTGAGACTAATAATTTGATTTTCCTCTTTTCTTTTTCTAATCAAATTAACTAAAGGCTTATCTATTTTGTTGGTTTTTTCATAAAACCAACTCTTACTTTTATTTATTAATTCAATAGTTTTCTTATTTTCAATTTTATTGATCTCCCCTTTAATTTTCAGAATTTCCAATTTGGTATTTAATTGAGGGTTTGTAATTTGGTCTTTTTCTAGCTTTTTTAATTGTAAGCCCAGTTCATTAATCTTCTCCTTCTCTGTTTTACGCAAGTAAGCATCTAGAGATATAAAATTACCCCTTATAACCG
Source organism: Myrmecobius fasciatus (assembly GCA_023553655.1). NCBI lineage: Eukaryota > Metazoa > Chordata > Mammalia > Dasyuromorphia > Myrmecobiidae > Myrmecobius > Myrmecobius fasciatus. The sequence goes on along the minus strand of JAJPUD010010681.1, from coordinate 58,866 downwards.
CTTTAGCCGAGTCCCACAAATTTTGGTATGTTGTCTCATTGTTGTCATTCTCCTGGATGAAATTTTCGATTGTGTCTGTAATTTGCTCTTTCACCCATTTGTTCTTCAGGATTAGATTATTTAATTTCCAAATAACTTGTGGTCTATTTTCTCCTGGCCTTATATTACATGTGAGTTTTATTGCATCGTGATCTGAGAAGGATGCATTTACTATTTCTGCTTTTCTGCATTGGATTTTGAGGTTTTTATGCCCTAACACATGATCAATTTTTGTATAAGTTCCATGAACCCCTGAGAAAAAAGTATACTCCCTTCTATCACCATTCAATTTCCTCCAGAGATCTATCATACCTAACTTTTCTAGCCTTTTGTTAACCTCCCTAACTTCTTTCTTATTTATTTTGGAATTTGATTTATCTAATTCTGAGAGAGCAAGGTTGAGATCTCCCACTAGTATAGTGTTACTGTCTATTTCTCCTTGCATCTCTCTTAACTTCTCCTCTAGGAATTTGGATGCTATACCACTTGGTGCATATATGTTAAGTATTGATACTGCTTCATTGTCTATGGAACCCTTTAGTAAAATGTAGTTTCCTTCCTTATCTCTTTTAATTAGATCTATTTTTGTTTTTACTTGATCCGAGATAAGGATTGCTACCCCTGCCTTTCTTTGTTCACCTGAAGCATAGAAGATTCTGCTCCAGCCCTTTACCTTCACTCTGTATGTATCTCTATGTTTTAGATGTGTTTCTTGTAAACAGAATATTGTAGGATTCTGGCTTTTAATCCAGTCTGCTACCCGCTTCCGTTTTATGGGAGAGTTCATCCCATTCACATTCACACTTAAAATAACTATATCTGTATTCCCTGCCATCTTATTTACCCAAAGTTATGATTTTCTCTTCCCTTTCCCCTCTCTCCCTTCCCCCTCCCCAGTATTTTGCTCTTGATGACCACCTCCCACCAATAATCCTCCTCCCTTTAGAGTCCCTCCCTCCCCTTTATACCTTTCCCCTAATCCTTCTATTAGTTTATCCCTTTCCTTTTCTCCCCTCCCTCCTACCTTCCCACAAGGAGGGTCAGGCCTTTCTTTGAAGCCAAATGTGTCTGATATACTCTCTTAGAGTCCAATCTAATGAGAGTAAGGTTTACACAATACTCATCACCCTCCCTTCTTTCCCTTAATTATATTAGATCTTCTATGTCTCTTTATGAGATTTTGCCTTATTTTACCTCCTTTATTTTTACTTTATTTTGCCTCCTTTCCCCCCTCCCCCTTTTTCTTTTTCAGTATGGTATCCCTTCCACCTCTATTTTCTTTTCCATTATTATCAAAGAAAAATCAAATTATACTGCCATTCTTTAAAGGATAGCTATAGTAGGAATATAGTTCTCAAGAGATTTCCTTTTTACCTTTTTATGTTTCTCTCGAGTTCTCTATTTGGAGGTCAAATTTTTTGTTCAGATCAGGTCTTTTCATTAGAAATAGGTGAAATTCTCCTGTATCATTGAATGACCATCTTCTTCCCTGGAAGATGATGCTCATTCTAGCTGGATAACTTATTCTTGGCTGTAATCCAAGTTCTTTTGCCTTTCGGAATATCTGGTTCCAGGCCCTTCGATCCTTCAATGTGGAAGCTGACAGATCCTGTGTAATTCTAATGACAGTTCCTCAGTATTTGAACTGTTTCTTCCTAGCTGCTTGCAATATCTTTTCCTTGGTGTGATAGTCCTGAAATTTGGCCACTATATTCCTTGGGGTTTTAATTTTGGGGTCTCTTTCTGGAGGTGATCGGTGAATTCTTTCAATGCCAATTTTGCCTTCTGATTCTAAAACATCAGGGCAATTCTCTTTCATGATTTCCTGGAAGATAGCATCCAGGTTCTTTTTTTCATCGTGGCTTTCAGGGAGTCCGATAATCCTTAAATTGTCTCTCCTGGATCTGTTTTCCAAGTCAGTTGTTTTTCCTAGGAGATATTTCATATTTTCTTCTATTTTTTCATTTTTTTGTTTTTGTTTAACTGATTCTTGAAGTCTTTTTGAGTCATTTACTTCTATTTGTTCAATTTTAATTTTTAAAGTATTATTTCCTTCAGTTATCTTTTTTAGCTCCTTTTGTAGCTGGCCAATTGAATTTCTTGATTCAATGCATTCTTTTTCCATTTTGCCAGTTTTATTTTTCAGTGAATTGTTGTCTTTTTCCAATTCACCAATTTTGTTTTTCAGTGAATTGTTGTCTTTTTCCAATTCACCAATTTTGATTTTCAGTTCACCATTTTTATTTTCCAGTGAATTGGTGATTTTTTCCAATTCACCAATTTTGTTTTTCAGTGAACTGTTTTCTTTTTCCAATTCACCAGTCCTATTTTCTAGTTTTTGATATTTCTGTTGCCCTGATCTCAATTTATTTCCCCATTCTTCTTCTAGCTCTCTTTTGAGATTCTTAATGCAATCATCCAGGTAAGCCTTCTGAAAGGGAGACCAACTTAAGTCTGCCTTTGTGGCTTCATCTGGGATTGTTTTCATAATGTCAGGATCTGGGGACTGTTCTATTTTTTCTCCGTAAAAGCTTTCTATGGTGAGAGCTCTCTTCTGCTTCTTGCTCATGATTTAAAGTTGGGATATTGGTCAAAAGCCGAGAAAACTGCAACGATTTGTATTTGCCCTGGGGCAGTTTGCCAAGTTGACTTCCGGTCTGAGGCTGGTCGGGCTAGATTCGCACTAGGACCACGTTTTCAGCTGGTCTCGATCCACCTTTTTCTAAAGGCAGATATGCCAAAGCACCTGCCCGCAAGCAGAGCAAAGTGGCCCAGGCATCTCCCAGGGGCTTCCTGGGTGCCCAAAATCCGCCCCTCTATCGCAGCCCTGACTTCCGCCCCTGCTGGAGTCTGATTGCGACCAGCCGCCGATTTCCCCTGAGGCTAACCTTCTCCGGCGTTCTTTCACGGTAGATCTTTGATAGAAGTGCGTTGTAGTCCGAATGCTTGGAGGTGCTCTCACTTAGAAACCAGTTGGAAGGCTTACTTTGTATGGGTTTGAGGAAATGTCCCGGGAGTTCACAGAGAAAGCTGTCCGCAGTTCGCCATCTTCGTATCAGATCAAATTTAGAGCAATCCATTTAATAATAATAATAATAATAATAATAAATAATTTAAATATATAAATGTAACATATATTACATATTATAATTAAATAATATAAAATAATAATATAGTAATAACAGCTAACATTTACACAGTGTTCACTATACGCCAGACACTTTGCTAAGTACTTTACAATTATTATCTCATTGGATCCTCAAAATCACCTTTGGAGGCAAGTGCTATTATTATCCCCTTAGCTCAGTGTCTGGCACATAGTAGGTGCTTGATTGATGGATAATTTAGAGAGTATCCTGAGAAGGGTGATCAGCTTAGGGAAAGACCTTTGTTCATGACACACAATGGTCAAAGATACAAGGAAATGGTTCATCTGCTTAGGGAAGATCTGATATCTGTCTTCAGTATTTGAAAGGCTGTCATTCAGAAGAGGGAGGATTAGACCTTCTCCTTAGCCCCAGAGGGAGGAGAGGAAACAAACATTTATTAAGCTCCTATTGGGTGTCAAAAAGTGCTAAACACTGCAAATAATAACTCATTGATATAATTTTGATCTTCACAACTAGCCTAGGGGATTATTATTGTCCCCATTCTACAGTAGACAAAACTGTGGCAGCCTGAGTTTAGTTTGTCCAGGATGACATAGCTAAGTGTCTGAGGTCAGAGATTCGAACTCAGCTCTCCCATGCATGGAATGCTCTCCCTTCTCTGTTTTGACTACTGCCCTTCCAGGCTTCCATTAAGTCTCAGATAAAACCCCAGCTTCTACAGGAAGCCTTCCCCAGCCCCTCCGATTTCCAGTGCCTTCCCTCTGTTAATTGTTTCCTGTTCAGCCTGTATATAGATTGCTGTGTCTATATTTGTTCGCATGTTGGCTCCCCTATTAAAGTGTAAGCTTGCTGAGGGCAGGGATTGTCTTTTAGCTCTTTTTTGTATCTCCATCAAAGGTGCTTAATAAATGCTTATTGGTTGTTTGATTGATTCTTGACCCCTGGCCCAGTGACTTCTCCACTGTGTCACATATAAGCTGTGGGAGGGAGCTGTTAGGAGGCAGAGAGAGGTTTGTCATCCTAATAGAGGCTGCTACTGGAAGTCCTTCATGATGTCTCATTAAATAAAGGCTGGAGCACTTGGCTGGGATGCTGTTCGAGGATCTCTTGCTCTGGGATGGGTTGGGGCAGGCGGTCTTGGAGGCCCCTGAAAACCTGGAGGTTCTGCACAGATGACTATAATAGACAACACTACCTGATACACTCACCCAAGAGTGGAATTACAAAGTGCTAAGCCAAGACTGAAGGGAAGCTCATTCCTGATCTGAGAGAATTTGGGAGGGTTCCTGGAAGAAGCCATCTGAGGTGGGTTTTCAGGCATAGGTAGGAACTCGGCAGGCAGAGGGAGAAGAAGGCATAGAGATTGCACGAGAGAAAATCCAGGGGAGTTAAGGAAAGGGATTGATCCAGGAGGAGTGCAGTCCCTGACTGGGCCAGCTCTGAGACCCTCTGATGGGCCAGGCAGTTGTGTTCATAAGGAGTCTTCCTGTGTGCCCAGCCCTGTGCCAGGCTCTGCTGGCAGAGACATAAGAGAAGGTGAAAGGCCTTCCAGGAATGGGGGACCCTGGAAGCAAAAGCTTCCCAGACCTTCACTTGTAAAATGAGCTGGTTGAACCCCAAGATTCCTCCCGGCTCTAAATCGTGTGATCTCTGTAGGAACCTTACTACGTTCGCTGCATAAAACCCAATGAAGAAAAGTCCCCTGGGCGGCTAGATGAGGAGCGCTGCCGGCACCAGGTGGCATACCTGGGGCTGCTGGAGAATGTGAGGGTGCGGAGGGCCGGCTTTGCGTCTCGCCAACCCTACCCCCGGTTCTTGCTCAGGTGACCCTCCTCCCCCTGCCACCCTGCCACAGTTTTCTATCTATTGTCCCCCACCCCAAACCTCCATTACGGGCAGGAGGCAGCTTTAGCCTTCTCCTGTGATGTTTAGCATTCCCTCCATTGGTCTCCTGGGGCACAGATTGAGCCTGTAATTCAGGCCCAGGTAGGGCAGCTTAGGCAGACCTATGGCCAGAAACTGGGGTAGTGGAGCGGGGTAAGGGGGCTCTAATGGAATAACAATTGAGTTTAAAGTTGGATCCCCTGGCTTCAAATCCCAGCACTTACTTTAGGAAAAACCTCTTTGTTGTTTTAGTCTCAAATCAAAGGGAAAGATGGATGGAGAGAGTCTCTAAGACCTAAGTCACCTCTACAACCTTGTAATTCATACCAAGAGGTTGGAGACGGAACGTGGGATGTTCCCCTTTTCAAATGAAGGCAAGAGATTAGGAACCCGAAGGAACAAGATGTTAGAGTGGAATTTCAGGGACCCAGAGATGTGGAGCCAGGGGCCTTATTGCTTCCTCCCCTGAGTGGGGTGCCCCTGGGCCCCAGACGGAGCTCTTTCCCTTCCTTCTCGCTGTCCTAGGTACAAAATGACCTGTGAATATACTTGGCCCAACCACCTGCTGGACTCAGACAAGGCAGCTGTGGGGGCCCTCATCGAGCAGCACGGCCTCCAGGGAGATGTGGCCTTCGGACACAGCAAGCTCTTCATCCGCTCACCCCGCACCCTGGTCACCCTGGAGCAGAGCCGGGCCCAGCTTATTCCCATCATCGTGCTGCTGCTGCAGAAGGTAAGGGGGTCCAGGGCAAAGGGGAGAAGGGCAGGGGAGCTGCTTGGGGGGCTTAATAGGTCAGGAGTAGGACAGAGGATAAGAAGGGCAGGTCATAATTTGGGATTTTGTGGGTCATAATCCCAAATGGGGTCTCGTAATTGAACGTGGGGGTCACAAAATTTTGATTGTGTTTATTTGTATATGTGTTTTATATACCTACATACATTTTTTAAAAATTACATTTAAATTTAAAAAATTTAAAATTCAAAAATTTTGGGGGGGGTGAAAAAGGGGTTGTGAATAGAAAAAAATTTAAGAATTTAATTTCTTTAATTCACTTAAGAATTTAACTTTTAAAAAAAAACTTAAGAATCTAGAGTGCCAAGACTGCCATCTCTTTCCAGGCCTGGCGGGGGACCCTGGCAAGGCGTCGGTGCCAGCGCATGAAGGCTATCTATACCATTATGGGCTGCTTCCGGCGGCACAAAGTTCGAACCCACCTAACTGAGCTGCAGAACCGCTTCCAGGCTGCCCGCCATCCCCCCTTGTATGGGCGGGACCTGGTCTGGCCTACACCCCCTGCTGTGCTCCAACCTTTCCAAGACACCTGCCAGGGGCTCTTTCGAAGGTACCCTTCCTTCTCCTCTCTTTTTTCCCTCCCCTCCGTCTCTCTTTTCTCTTTAACCAGGCGGCCTTTGCTTCCCATTCCCTCTTCCCTCCTTAGTACTCTCCCCCTCCAGATCCACAGAAGCCTCTGTCTCTTTCCTGGTCAGGTGGCGGGCACGACAGCTGGTGAAGAACATCCCCCCTTCGGACATGGCTCAGATTAAGGCCAAGGTGGCAGCCATGGGCGCGCTCCAGGGCTTGCGCCAGGACTGGGGGTGTCGGCGAGCATGGTCACGGGACTACCTCTCTTCGGTGAGTTTGGCAGATGGCCGGCCCCGGGGGTGAATCTGCATCCTGGAAGGGGCTCTTCTCTAACTGAAGCCCTTCCGCATTCTGAGCTCCTCTCCCATGGACATTGAAGGAGCCAGGGGGCAAGACCAATGCAGGAGTCCCTTTGTCCTCTCTTCAACTTCCATCTGTCTCACCCCGCCCCCACTCCCTACTCCATCTGCTCATGCTTCTCTAGTCTTTCTAATCAGTCTTGATCCTATGATCCCCCTCCCCACCCTTGAGCTTATCTGGCTGTCCCTGCCAGCTCATCCCATTTATTGACCCATCCCTGATTCATGAGAGTATGAGACTCCATGGGTCTGGAAGTTCTGCCAGCTAGGGGCCAAAGCTCTGGCAAGACCACTGACCCCCCACCAGAACCGCCCTCTCTGAAACTGTCTTCATGGATAGACTGGCCTCCAGCTCCCCCCATCAACTTCCTCTGCCATCCCATTAAGGAGCTAGCCTCCAAACATAGGAATAACTCCTATTTCTAAAATGTTTACCACTTTTTTTATTAAAGCTTTTTATTTGTATAACATATATATGGGTAATTCCCCAACATTGATTTTTTTTAAAAATTAAAGCTTTTTATTTGTATAACATATGTATGGGTAGTTCCCCAACATTGATCTTTACAAAGCTTTCCATTACAAATTTTACCCCCAGTCCCCTCCCCTCCCCCAGATGGCAGGAAGTCCACTACATGTTAATAATGTTGAAATGCTTGAGAAGTTATGCAAGAAAAATCCTATCTATAAGAAAAAAAAAGAGTCAGAGAAAGGCAACACAATGCAAGCAAATGTCAATAGAGAGCATGAAAATGTTACGTTGTGGTCCATATTTCATTTCCCTCTCTCTGGGTGTATATGGTTTTCTTCAGTGAACAATTGGAACTGGTTTGAGACAATTCTTTGTTGCAGAGAGCCATGTCCATCAGAATTGATCATCATGTAATACTGTTGTTGCTGTGTATGATGATCTCCTGGTTCTGCTAGTTTCACTCAGCATCAGTACATGCAAGTTTCTCCAGGCCTCTCTGAAATCGTCCTGCTGGTCATTTCTTACAGAGCAATAATTTTTTTTATTAAAGCTTTTTATTTGTATAACATATGTATGGGTAGTTCCCCAACATTGATCTTTACAAAGCTTTCCATTACAAATTTTACCCCCAGTCCTCTCCCCTCCCCTAGATGGCAGGAAGTCCACTACCTGCTAATAATGTTGAAATGCTTGAGAAGTTATGCAAGAAAAATCCTATCTACAAGAAAAAAAAAAGAATCAGAGAAAGGCAACACAATGCAAACAAATGTCAACAGAGATCATGAAAATGTTAGGTTGTGGTCCATATTTCATTTCCCTCTTTCTGGGTGTATATGGCTTTCTTCAGTGAACAATTGGAACTGGTTTGAGACAATTCTTTGTTGCAGAGAGCCACATCCATCAGAATTGATCATCATGTAATACTGTTGTTGCTGTGTATGATGATCTCCTGGTTCTGCTAGTTTCACTCAGCATCAGTTCATGCAAGTCTCTCCAATCCTTTCTGAAATCCTCCTGTTGGTCATTTCTTACAGAACAATAATATTCCATAACATTCATATACCATAATTTATTCAGCCATTCTCCAATTGATGGGCATCCATTCAGTTTCCAGTTTTTAGCCACTACAAAAAGGGCTGCCACAAACATTCTTGCACATGTGGGGCCCTTTCCCTCCTCTAAGATCTCTTTGGGATATAGGCCCAATAGAAACACTGCTGGGTCAAAGGGTATGCACAGTTTGATAACTTTTTGAGCATAGCTCCAAATTACTCTCCAGAATGGTTGGATCCGTTCACAGCTCCACCAACAATGTATTAATGTCCCAGTTTTCCCACATCCCCTCCAACATTCATCTTTATCTTTTCCTGTCATTTTAGCCAATCTGACAGGGGTGTAGTGGTACCTCAGAGTTGTCTTAATTTGCATTTCTCTGATCAATAGTGATTTGGAGCAACTTTTCATAAGACTAGAGATGGGTTTAATTTCATCATCTGAAAATTGTCTGTTCATATCCCTTGCCCACTTATCTATTGAAGAGTGGCTTGAATTCTTATATATATGAGACAATTCTCTATATATTTTAGAAATGAGGCCTTTATCAGAACCATTAAATGTAAAGATGATTTCCCAATTTGATGCTTCCCTCCTAATCTTGTCTGCATTTGTTTTGTTTGTACAGAAACTTTTTAACTTAATATAATCAAAATTATCCATCTGGTGTTCAATTAGGAGTTCCAGGTCTTCTTTGGACATAAATTTATTCCATCTCCACAGGTCTGAGAGATAAACCATATTACGTTCCTCTAACTTGCTTACAAAGTCCCTCTTTATATCTAGATCATGAACCCATTTAGATCTTATCTTGGTATGTGGTGTTAGGTATGGGTCAAGCCCTAATTTCTTCCACACTAGTTTCCAATTTTCCCAGCAGTTTTTGTGGAATAGTGAGTATTTAACCCAAAAGCTGGGGTCTTTGGGTTTATCGAATACTAGATTGTTAAGGTTATTGCCTAGATTGTCCTGATATCCTATCCTGTGCCACTGATCAACTGCTCTATTTCTTAGCCAGTACCAAACAGTTTTGATGGCCGCTGCTTTATAATATAGTTTTAGATCTGGTACAGCAAGGCCACCTTCATCTGCCTTTTTTTTCATTAATCCCCTTGAAATCCTTGACCTTTTGTTCTTCCAAATGACCAAATGTTCTTCCAGACAACTTTGCTACTATTTTTTCTAGATCTGTAAAATAATTTCTTGGGAGTTTGATTGGTATGGCACTAAATAAGTAGATTAGTTTGGGTAGTATTGTCATTTTTATTATGTTTGCTCTGCCTACCCATGAGCACTTAATATTTTTCCAATTGATTAGGTCTGATTTTATTTGTGTGGAAAGTGTTTTGTAATTTAGTTCATATAGTTTCTGACTTTTCCTTGGCAGATAGATTCCCAAATATTTTATCCTATCATCTGCTATTTGGAATGGAATTTCTTTTTGCATCTCTTGCTGCTGAACTTTGTTGGTAATATATAAAAATGCTGATGATTTATGTGGATTTATTTTGAATCCTGCCACTTTGCTAAAGTTGTGAATTGTTTCTAGTAGTTTTTTAGTTGAGTCTCTAGGGTTCTCTAAGTATGCCATCATGTCATCTGCAAAGAGTGATAATTTGGTTTCTTCATTACCTACTCTGATTCCTTTTATCTCTTTTTCTTCTCTTATTGCTAAAGCTATAAAATGTTTACAATTTTGCAAGTCATTTTTTTCTTCCAACAATCCTATGAGTTATAGGTAGTACAAGTGTTAGAACCCCCATTTTCTTCTCTTTTCTTTTCTTTTTTTTTCTTTTTGCTGAGGCAATTGACTTGCCCAGGGTCACACAGCTAGGGAATGTTAAGTGTCTGAGACCAAATTTGAACTCAGGTCCTGCTGACTTCAGAGCTTTTCTTTTCTTTTCTTTTTTTTTTTTAAACATATGCATGGATAATTTTCAACATTCCCCCTTGCAAAACCTTGTGTTCCAAATATTTTTTCTCCCTTCTCCCTACCCCTTCTTCTAGATGACAAGTATTTCAATATATATTAAACATGTGCAATTCTTCTATACGTATTCCCTCAATTATTGTGCTGCACAAGAAATATTAGATCAAAAAGAAAAAAAATGAGAAAGAAAATAAAATGCAAGCGAACAGCAACAAAAAGTTGCTGCAAAAGATATGGCTGCAGGCTTCTGTGACTTGTATTCTCCCAATAGGCTATTTAAAATCCTGATGGAGAGACATAACATACACGAACCAGTCACAGAACAATTAAGTCCTGACTTCTGAGGTACGGACTCAAGTTCTAGAGCAATTTAGAGATAGAGGAAATGAAGGTGGGTCAGGACAGGATCTCCACTGAGGATGTCATTTAGAATAGGATTGGAAGATCAAATAGTGAAGGGAGACCTTTGGTTGTTAGAATGTGGGATATAAAAGTATTTCTAATGACATTCCCATAGCATTTGCTAGTAGAGACAAGTTGTGCAAGGATTCCATACTCATTTTACAGATAAGTGAGGACCAGAAACAAGAAATTACCTGTAGGCTCATGTGTTCTAGACATGGGACAGTGCTGGGATTTGAGTGGAGGTCACCTAGCTCCAAACCCAGTGTCCTCTTCAGTACTTTCCACCATGTATCCTTTCTTCATCACGAATTGATATCTTCCCAGCATTTGGGATGCCCTCTCGTTTTAGCATTCCACAATTATCAGTGCTCTGGATCTGCCTATTTGTCTTTCCAACTATAGCCATCTGTTTATTATTCCCCCAGACTACTGACAACCCTACAGCAGCAGCCCCCTTTGCTCAGCAGCTGAAGAACTTGCAAGAAAAGGATGGCTTCAGAAATGTGCTCTTTTCCAGTCATGTCCGAAAGGTAAGGACCAACCTGTGAAGGAGAGTCCTATTAGGCTCTACTATCTATCTATGTGATCCTATGGCAAATTACTGGGCTTCAGTTCCTTATCTGTAAAGTGAAGAGTCAAAGGGCCCTTCTGGCTTAGTCTGTGATCTTACATGGCCTAGGAATTCAGTATTTATTAGAACTTAAAAGGGTTTTAGATTAAGGCCATCTAATCGTTTCACAAAGTCCTACAAGTTATTCTGGTGGATGAGAGGCTGAGTTGTGGGGTAGGAAGATTTGGGACTGATGGAATGACTAGATCCAACATGTGGTTTTAATGGGTCATCATCAACATGAAGTACACATCCAGAGAGAGGGATATGAATGTGGACCACAACATAACATTTCCATGCTCTCTATTGATGTTTGCTTGCATTGTGTTTCCTTTCTCAGATTTTTTTTCTTGTAGTTTCGACTTTTCTTGTACAGCAAGATAAGTGTGGAAATATGTATACACATATTTATTTTAACATAATTAACATGTAGTGGATATCCTGCCATCTAGGGGAGAAGTGAGGACTGGGGAAAAAATTTGGAACAGAAAGTTTTGCAAGGGTCAATGTTGAAAAATTATCCATGCATATGTTTTGCAAATAAAAAGCTTTAATTAAAAAAACAACAACAACAAAACATCAACATGAAGGGGAAGATCTCCAGTGAAGTGCCTTGGAGAATCTGTCCTTGACCCCATGCTTTCAATGACTTATATGATGGTTTAGGTGGCAGGTTATGAAATTTGCAAATGATACACAGTTAGGTATGCATAGTGGACAGAGCACTGGGTCTGAGTTCAAATCTTCCCTCAGACACTTACTAACTGTGTGATCCTGGGCAAGTCAGTCCACCCTATTTACTTTAGTTTCCTTATCTGTAAAATAATCTGGAGAAGGAATTGGCAAATCCTCTGATATCTCTGCCAAGAAAACCCCAAATGGAGTTTACATAAAGACAGTTCTGAAATGACTCAGTAAAACCATACAACTAGAAAGACTAGCTAATGGGTTAAATGACAGAGTGAGGATTAAAAAAAAATCAATTGACTAAAACATTCAGTCAATCAGATAAGATGAAATTTAATAAAGATAAATTAAGGTATTAGGCTTGGGTTCAAAATAATAAACATCAAAAATATAATATGGGATAGTTATGTTGAGAACAGAAGTTTATCTGGAAAAGATCTTATGGTTTTAGTGGTTCACAAACTTGGTGTTATTTTGGTAACAGAATGGCATGTTAGCCAAAAAATGCTAATGAGATCTAGACAGGATAGATGGAAGAGTGGATGGAGTATCAGCTTTGGAATCGGGAGGATTGAGTTCAAATGTGACCTTAGTTACTTACTAGCTGTGTGACTCCGAGCAAATCACTTAACCCCAATTTCTTCCAAAAAAAAAAAATCTAACAAGATCTTAAAATAGTCTAGTCAAGTAATTGTTCCAGGATGACATAGTATATATGAGAAAAATGGAACTTGAGTTTAGTCATTGCCGACTTCAAAGCTAGCTCTCTATACATCCAGAGCATCCAGAGCAAAGGAAAATGGTTAGATCACACATGGAGGATTGTCTGTATTTTAGGATAATCCACAGAACCACCAGAAGAAAGTGACCAGCCTTGAAGGGCCTCTAAACCCTGCCATGGGGGACCTGATTGAAGGAGCTGGAAGGGTTTAATTGAAAAGATACCCTGAGAGTGTGATCCCAAAAGCACTTGCAATCTTTAAGTTTTGAAAGATTATAGAAAGAGAAGCAGAGAGATAAGAACACAATCTATCAAAAAGCAGATTTAGGCTTGATACAAAGAGAAATTTCCTAAGGATTAAGGTTGTCTCAGGAAGTAGAGGTAAAGGTCTTCTGGCAAAGGCATGTAAGGGATGTTGGAGAAGAGTCCTTAACCTGGGGTCCCCAGAGAAACAATGTTTGTAACTTTAGTGGGAAAAAAATTCCATCTTCATTTTCACCGAGTGAAAACCTCTTAGTAAAATGTAGTGTTTCCTTCAGTTAATAAAAGAAGCAACAAATCACCGTAGTATTAGCAGGATCACATAGTCAATTTATATCAGAGACAGGACTGGGTCTTCTTGGCTCTTTGGACAGCCTCTGTCCACTATCCAAGCTGCCTCTCTGAACTTTAAAGAGCTATGTAAAAGTAATTTCTTACTTGGAAATTGTAGTGGGCAGAAGGGAGGAGGCTGAAGATGTCCCTAGAAGGCTATCCTGAGTAATGCTAACCTGATTCTCTCTCCCCCTCAGGTAAACCGATTCAACAAGAGCAGAGACCGGGCACTGTTGCTCACAGACAAGCACCTTTACAAACTGGAACCCAGCAAACAGTACCGTGTAATGAGAGCTGTTCCCCTCAGCCATGTGAGCAGGGGCACTAGTGGGGAAGATGGCACCAGTGGCTAGAAGTGGCAGGGTGGAGATGCTCAGGGCACTGGATGGGGAGAGTTGGTACAGCAACAAGTATATATTGAACCCTCATCCTGAGCACCTGCTTCATTAAGCATATTACAGAGGAAGGAAGCGAAGGGAAAAGAGAAAAGAAAGAGGAAGGAAAGGGAGGGAAAAGGAGGAATTCAGTTCAATTCAACTCAATGAGGCTAATGCTTTTTAAGTACATGTGCCGGGGACCAAAGATGAAAAAAGAAACAATTCCTGTCCTCTGGGTGCTTATAGTTTACCAGGAGTTGAGGGAGGCAGTAGGGAATACAACATATACACAGATAAGTATAATACAAGGTAGATAATGTGATTGAGGCAAAGGAGAAGTCCTGAGTGTTCTAAAAAGAGAGAGAAAATACTTTCAGCTATGGCAGGAGAAACCAGGGAAGGAGAGTAGCTTCTGAATTGCTTCCTAAAGGTGAGGAAGAATTCTGAATGTTGGGGTATGAAGAGGGAGCAAATTCCAGCATGGGATAAGGCTTCTGAATATTGCACACATTTGAGGGGCATAGGACAGTTTGGAGAATGGCAATTTATTTAATTCAACTGGAACATAGAGGATAGAGGGGGTATTATTGTGGCATGGAGTAGTTTGTATTATAATACATAGGACCTTAAATGCCAAATGGAAGAATTTGTATTTAATGCCAGAGGCAATGGGGAGCTGATGAAGGTTATTTTTGGGGTGTATGTGTGTGTGTGTGTGTTTTACAATGGAAACTTGAAGCAACGTAGAAGTATATAAGGCAGTTTTCAATTCAATTCAATTCAACAGATAGTTGCTCTGTTGAAGGGATTCGTAACATCTCTAACATAAGTTTATAAATACATGTTACATTTATAAAACACTAAGCATGCAAAAATAAAGAAGATACAGGCTCTACTCACAAAGAGCTCATCTTCTAATGAGAGAAAGGGAAGTCCCCAAATGGAGAGTGAGATAAAATACAAAGGAGAGAACCAAGCAAAGGGTGAGGGGATTTTGAGGAGAAAGAACTCCCTTTCACTTTGAGGATTCAGGAAAGACTTCTTAGAGGAGCTACATTTGAGCTGGGCTGTGATGGCAGGGAGGGAATCCAACAGGATTCTGTTGGATTCTGAATGAAGAAGAAAAGGATATCTGAGGATATCTCAACAGAGATAGATTGGGGGAGAAACTATTCCGGGCATAAAGGAAAGCATGAACAAAAGCAGAATTAAGGGGAATGGCCCCAGCTGTGAAACATGTATAGTCTATGAAAGGGAGAAGGATGAGATGAGATTAAAAAAGTAGATGAGAACCAGATGGCGGAGGACCTTGGTAATGAATGGACTAAGAGGAAGAGGTGTGGGTGTAGGTGTTTAGAGTCTCAAGGGCAGGTCAAGGGCATTTGCATCCCCTGTTCCTCCTTTCATAGGATGATAGCATGAGTAGGAATTGTAACTCACAGGAAGTCAGACATGGGCAAAAGAAGTGGGCTTCATAGTTGGGTAAAGGCACAAAAGATGGACATGTGGAGGCAGTACCCATGAGTGTCTCAAGGCAGCTGATTGATGTTTTCTTTGTACCTCTCTTCCCTCCAGGTGACTGGGTTGAGTGTGACAAGTGGTCAGGACCAACTGGTAGTACTACATGCCAAGGGCCAGGATGATTTGGTAGTATGTCTGCATCGAACTCAGCCTAAAATGGATAATCGCATTGGGGAGCTGGTGGGCATGCTGGCTGGACACTTTCAGGGGTAAGAAATGGTCATGGAGCAGGCGCTACTGGGGTGATATGGTCAGAACAAGGATAGAATAGTATTCTAACATAATTATCATGTATTGGATATCCTGCCATCTAGGGGAGGGGTGGGGAGTAGGGGGGAAAATTGTAACAGAAAGCTTTGTAAGGGTTAATGTTTAGGAATTACCCATACATATGTTTTGCAAATAAAAAGTATTAATAACAAAAAAAAGCATAATAGGTCAGATTTAAACTAAAAAAAAAAAAAAGAACAAGGATAGAGTCTACCTGGGGGGACGCATGGGGTGGTAACGTGGACTCCTAACAGAGAACTCCGCTAGGAACAGGAGGTAGTACCAAGCAAGAGGTCAGGACCCTTCTTTCAATACCACCATAACTTTCCATGACACTGGGGGGACAGGTATGGGAGAATATCGGAAGGACCCAGATGTCAAAGGAGCTTGAGCTAGAATGGTGGGTTGGTGTAGCTATCCCGCCCCCAGCTTGTAAGACTAGGGAAGCAACCAAGGGGTGTCTGGAATTCTAGTTTCTGGTGTTTATTTTGCTACAGAGTGGGGCAGGACCTGCAAGTACAGGTTTCAGACTGCATCCAGCTGAACCAGCGTGGACGCCGGCGCCATGTCTCTGTGGAGACCAAACCTGACCAGCTTATGCCAGACTTTCGGCGTAGTCGTGATGGTTTTGTCCTCCTCTGGCCAAGTTGTTGAGTCTTTCCACTATTGTACCAAGATTCTCTTGGCTTAAGTATGGAGACCACATCACAAGAAGATTTTTAAAAATTCACTTCTAGAATGTTTATTGTTTTTGTGTATATGTGTACATGTGAGTGCCTCTGTGTGTGTGTGTGTGTGTGTGTGTGTGTGTGTGAAAGAGAGAGAGAGAGAGACAACAAGGAGGAGGAGGAAGAGGAGGAGAAGGAGAAAGAGAATGAAGAAGAGGAGGAGGAAAAAGAGAATGATGAGGAGAAGGAGGAGAAAAAGGTAGAGGAGAAGAAAGAGGAGAAAGAAATGGAGGAGGAGAAGGAGGAGAAGAAGAAGGAGGAGAAGGAAGAAGGAAGAGGAGGAGGAGAAAGAGGAGGGCAGGGGAAGAGAAGGAGGGGAGAAGAAAGAGGAGAAGGAGGAGGAAGATGAGGGGGAGGACAGGACGAAGAGGATCGGAGGAGGAGGAAGAAGAGGAGAAAAAGAATGAAGAAGAAAAGGAGGAAAAAGAATGAAGAGGAAAAGGAGGAAAAAGAATGAAGAGGAGAAGGAGGAGAAAGGAGGAGGAGAAGAAAGAGGAGGAGGAGGAGGAGGAAGATGAGGGGGAGGACAGGAGGAGAAAGTGGAGGGAAGGAGGAGGAAGAAGAGAAGAAAGAAGAGGAAAAGGAGAAAAAGGAAAAGAAGGAAGAGGAGGAAACTATTTCTTTGCTCAATCTACAGATTAACTTGAATACTTTATAATAAAATCCATTGGTGTAATGGTTATTTGATACTAGCTCCACTCAATTCTGTGAGCCTAGACGGGCACCTATAGAACATTCCAAACATTCAGTTGACAGCCAATTAGCGTTTGCAGTAATACTTATCTATTGAATTTTAAATATTTCCCATTGAAAGTCACATTGCCCAGTAGGATTTAATTCATCCTATGATTTGTACATTAAAAATAGCAGAGAGGTATTTGGGTATAGCCCTACAAAAATCAATAAACAGGAACTAAGTACACCTCCCTTCTCCTATGGGTGGGGCCCTCAACTGTAACGAGGTAGAGAAAAATAAGTTTAAAACTGGTCTGATGGAATAGAAGAGACTTCCATCTTTGGGGAATCTCTGATCTGATGAAACTTGACCTGGAGCCTCAAAGTATCCCCTTTTGTGATTGGGATAAACCCAATCCCTGACTTCAGGGAGCCCCTGTTTTGATGGAGTATATATAGATAGTTCATCAGATATATTGTAGTTATTTCATGCACTGGGCACAGGACTAAGTAAGTCCTGAATCTGAGAGTCTGATGCAATTTCACTGACAATTTGTAGTCTCAGGACTCCCTTGAGGAAACAAATAATAAACTGAAGATGAGACAGATTGAAAGATGAATGGGGTATAAACTGGAAGAAAGAAACTCAAATTTATCAAATCACAGTGACAGAGATGTGATTGAAACATTTTAGGAGCAAGGGATTACAAACTGATCAGAAGTTTTCTATTATTCTATCTAGGAACAGTATTATTTCTCATGGGAACATATTTATCCATGGTTTTTTTAATATAAACAAAATCTAGCCTATCTATAGGCCTATGAAATGACATCAGTCTCACTAAAACAGGACTTCTTAACCTGAAGTCTATGGGTACACACACACAGACGTGTGTGTGTGTTATACATGTTATATTTATATATATATACATATATATGTATATATATATATATATAAAAGGCGTATATATTTTTCTGTTTTTCAGTATAACTGATTTTCTTTCTAATTCTATTATTTTTCTTGATGGATTTAAACACATTCTGAGAAGAGCCTCAAAGGCCTCACCAAGCTGACAAAAGGGGTCCATTATATTTATAAAATTAAGAATTCCTGCTCCAGAAGCACAGTTAAGACAGATCTAGGATCCTGCTTCCACAGTATTGACTGTGGAATATGTTATCATTGAGATAATAAATTCCATTGAGGAAAGGGGAGCAGTTTGAGTTCAGAGTGCAATATATGATTTAGCCACCAGGTGACAGACTTTAGTTTTCTACTAAATTTATGTACAAACCAGTCTCCTTTTGGGAGTTTTGACAGATGAAACAAAGCTTTCTCCACCACCATCATAGCATTTTCTCACCTGGTATTTTCCTCATTCCTCCATGAGAATGAGAAAGTAAAATTTTAAAATAAAAAGAAATCTATTAGTTATATTTTGGATCATTCTCCCACCCCATGAGCTATTTTACTTTCTCATGTCTCATCTCATGGCACTTAGATTCAGGCATTCAGTATGTGTTTATATAGTTTTAGTAACATGGAATTGAAATGCAAAAAAAATACAAACCTTCTTTTATAATTCCTTCGAGTAGTTCCCAAGTATGCATGTCTGTGGCTCATAAAATGGAGTGAGGAAAGGGCATTCATTTGCTCTGTCTATCTCAGACTGATGGACTACAGGAAGGTGAAAATGAATGTAGGTGTGATAGACTGGAGACCTTGGGTCCAATGGCACTTAATGATGTCAGAGACGTTAGAGAATCCCATTAACATTCAGAGATTGTCCAGGAAATAAATGTAATCCCTGCCAGAAGTGGAGCAGAGTACAGACACCTGTTGTGTGAGTAATATAGGAGGGGAGGATGCTTGGAAGGATTTTTATGCCATGATCTCTGGAGACATTGCCTCTTCCTCTGTGAGATATGTCATAGAGGAAGTAGGAGGAATTATGGAAAAATGAGATTTCATATCTTGCTAGAAATGGCTACCCTGGTCTTTTGGGAGTTTTAATGTATCTTTTCTTGATTCCATTCTGGAAATGTACTATTATCAATGATTTGGGGTCATACAATGCTGAGAAAATGAGGATCTCAATGGGCACAGATCTTTTTTTTTTTTTTAGGTTTTCTTTTTTTTTATTAAAAGCTTTTTATTTACAGAACATTTGAGTGATTTTTCTACATTGACCTTTGCAAAACTTTTTTCTTTGTTCCAAGCATTTCTCCTCCTTCCCCCACCCCACACCCCTAGATGACAGGTAATCTAATATATACTAAATATGTTAAATTATATGACAAATCCAATATATGTATATATATCTATACAGTTATCTTACTGCACAAGAAACATCAGATCTAGAAAGAGAGAGAGAAAAAAAAACAACCTAAGAAGGAAAACAAAATGCAGGGAAATATTCACAGAAAGCATTAAAATTCTGTGTTGTGGTTCACACTCAGTTCCCATAGGCCTCTCTCTGGATGTATATGACTATTTTCATCTCTGAACAATAGGAATTGGTTTGAATCACCTCATTGTTGAAGAGAACCATGTCCATCAGAATTGATCATCGTATAGTCTTGTTGCCATGTATAATGTTCTCCTGGTTCTGCTCATTTCACTCAACATCAGTTCATGCAAGTCTCTCCAGGCCTCTCTGAAATCCTCCTGTTGATCGTTTCTTACAGAGCAATAATATTCCATGACATTCATATACCATAATTTATTCAGCCATTCTCCAATTGATGGGCATCCCTTCAGTTTCCAGTTTCTAGCCACTACAAAAAGGGCTGCCACAAACATTCTTGCACATGTGGGGCCCTTTCCTTCCTTTAAAATCTCTTTGGGATATAGGCCCAGTATAAACACTGCTGAGTCAAAGGATATGCAGTTTGATAACTTTTTGAGCATAGCTCCAAATTGCTCTCCAGGATGGTTGGATCCGTTCACAGTTCCACCAACAATGTATCAGTGTCCCAGTTTTCCCACATCCCCTCCAACAGCTATCATTATCATTTCCTGTCATTTTAGCCAATCTGACAGGTGTGTAGTGGTATCTCAGAGTTGTCTTAATTTGCATTTCTCTGATCAATAGTGATTTGGAGCACCTTTTCATGTGACTAGAGATAGTTTCAATTTCTTCATCTGAAAATTGTCTGTTCATATCTTTTGACCATTTATCAATTGGAGAATGGCTTGAATTCTTATATATTTGAGTCAATTCTCGATATATTTTAGAAATGAGGCCTTTATCAGAATCTTTGAATGTAAAAATATTTTCCCAGTTTATTGCTACCCTTCTAATCTTGTCTGCATTCATTTTGTTTGTATAAAAACTTTTTAACTTGATATAGTCAAAATAATCTATTTTGTGATTAATTATGATCTCTAGTTCTTCTTTGGTTCCAAATTCCTTCCTCCTCCACAGGTATGAGAGGTAAACCATCTACATTGTTCTAATTTGTTTATAATATCATTCTTTATACCTAGATCATGAATCCATTTTGACCTTATCTTGGTATATGGTGTTAGGTGTGGGTCAATGCCTAATTTCTTCCAGACTAGTTTCCAATTATCGCAGCAGTTTTTGTCAAATAGTGAGTTTTTATCCCAAAAACTGGGGTCTTTGGGTTTATCAAACACTAGATTACTACTGTCTTTGAGTATTTTGTCCTGTGAACCTAACCTATTCCACTGATCCACTACTCTATTTCTTATCCAGTACCAAATGGTTTTGATGACCACTGCTTTATAATATAGTTTTAGATCTGGTACAGCAAGGCCACCCTCATTTGCTTTTTTTTTTCATTAATTCCCTTGAAATTCTTGAGATTTTGTTTTTCCAGATGAATTTTGTTTTTATTTTTTCTAGGTCAGTAAAATAATTTCTTGGGAGTTTGATTGGTATAGCACTAAATAAATAGATTAGTTTAGGTAGTATTGTCATCTTTATCATATTCACTCGACCTATCCAAGAGCACTTGATATTTTTCCAGTTGTTTAGATCTGACTTCATTTGTGTGGAGAGTGTTTTGTAGTTTTGCTCATATAGATCCTGACTTTCCCTTGGCAGATATATTCCCAAATATTTTATACTATTGAAAGTTATTTTAAATGGAATTTCTCTTTGTATCTCTTGCTGTTGAATTTTGTTAGTGATGTATAAAAATGCTGATGATTTATGTGGATTTATTCTGTATCCTGCAACTTTGCTAAAGTTGTGGATTAATTCTAATAGTTTTTTAGTTGTTTCTCTAGGGTTCTCTAAGTATACCATCATATCATCTACAAAGAGTGATAATTTGGTTTCCTCATGACCTACTCTAATTCTTTTAATCTCTTTTTCTTGTCTTATTGCCAAAGCTAGCATTTCTAATACAATATTGAATAGTAATGGTGATAGTGGGCAACCTTGTTTCACCCCTGATCTTATTGGGAATGGTTCCAGTTTATCCCCATTATATATGATGCTAGCTGATGGTTTTAAATAGATGCTACTGACTATTTTAAGGAAAAGTCCATTTATTCCTATATTCTCTAGTGTTTTTAATAGGAATGGATGTTGGATTTTATCAAACGCTTTTTCTGCATCTATAGAGATAATCATATGTTTTTTTTTGTTATTTTGGTTATCGATATAGTCAATTATGCTAATAGTTTTCCTAATATTGAAGCATCCCTGCATTCCTGGTATAAATCCTACTTGGTCATGGTGTATTATTCTGGGAATGATTTTCTGTAATCTCATTGCTAATATCTTATTTAAGATTTTTGCATCAATATTCATTATGGAGATTGGTCTATAATTTTCTTTCTCTTTTTTTTTTACCTGGTTTAGGTATCAGTACCATGTCTGTGTCATAAAAGGAATTTGGTAGGAGTCCTTCATTCCCTATTTTTTCAAATAGTTTATATAATATTGGAGTTAATTGTTCTTTAAATGTTTGGTAGAATTCACATGTAAATCCATCTGGTCCTGGGGATTTTTTCTTAGGGAGCTGATTAATGATTTGTTCTATTTCTTTTTCTAAAATGGGACTATTTAAGTAATTTATTTCCTCTTCTATTAAGCTGGGCAATCTATATTTTTGTAGATATTTCTCCATTTCACTTAGGTTATCAAATTTATTGGCATAAAGATGGGCAAACTAACTCCTGATTATTGCTCTAATTTCCTCTTCATTGGTGGAAAAGTTTTCCCTTTTCATTTTTGAGACTAACAATTTGATTTTCCTCTTTCCTTTTTCTAATCAAATTAACTAGAGGTTTATCTATTTTGTGGGTTTTTTCATATTTCTATTAGTCTATTCCCTTTCTTTTCCCTCTTTCCCTCCTGTTTCTTTATAAGGTAGGACAAGTTTCTTTGTGATACCCAATACGGCTATTATTCTCTCAGAGCCAAATCTGATGAGATGAAGATTAACACAATTCTCACTCCAATCCCTTTTTTCCTTCAATCGTTATAGGTTTTCTTTGCCTCTACATGTGATGTAATTTCAATGGGCACAGATCTTGAGCCATTTTATTAAATGTATGCATTATTGTTGATCATCTTCAAACTTTCCATTCTACACTAGTGAGTCAGAAACTTTAGATGAGACACAGAGAGCTGTAGAATCCATTGGTATACAAGAGGAACTGAATGGGAACTAGGTAGCCTAAGCTCACATCTTAAAACTTTTTTCTGCTGGTGACCCCTTTTCACCTGAGAAATTTTTAAATGGCCTGGGTATATAGTTATATAAAATAGGCATACAAATCAAAGATTTATTGCTAATAAATCATAATTTCATGACCCCTAACATTCACTTACAAGACCCTCTCTGGGGTTGCACCCATAGTTTAAGAAGCTGGGTTCTAACTAATGGAGGAAGAAGATGTGTCACTTGAGTAGTTGCTCCAGCCCTACTCCCTCTTTTCTGCCTTGAAAGCCCTTAGGGGAAAGGGGGAAAATTCCCTGTTTTTACACTAATTAAATTCTTTCCTGTTTTAGGTGGCAGTCCTCTTCTACATCTTCTCTGAATCTGTGGCTCCCTCATCTTAGCTCTTAAGTTAAAAATAATCACATACTCTCTTCAAATATCCTAGACCACTTTAAGAATTAGTGCATTTCATTGTTGAAGGGAGCCATGTCCATCAGAATTGATCGTCATATAGTATTGTTGTTGCCATATATAATGATCTGGTTCTGCTCATTTCACTCAGCATCAGTTCATGCAAGTCTCTCCAGGCCTCTCTGAAATCGTCCTGCTGGTCATTTCTTACAGAACAATAATATTTCATAGTATTCATATACCATAATTTATTCAGCCATTCTCCAGTTGAAGGACATCTATTCAGTTTCCAGTTTCTAGCCACTACAAAAAGGGCTGCCACAAACATTCTTGCACATGTAGGGCCCTTTCCTTCCTTTATGACCCCTTTGGGATACAAGCCCAACAGAAATGCTGCTGGGTCAAAGGGTATGCACAGTTTGATAACTTCTTGAGCATAGCTCCAAATTGCTCTCCAGAATGGCTGTATCCGTTTACAGCTCCACCAACAATGCATCAGTGTCCCAGCCCTCTCACATCCCCTCCAACAATCATCATTAACTTTTCCTGTCATTTTAACCAATCTGACAGGTATGTTGTGGTTTCCTAGTTCCCATCCCTGTAAGATGGCAGCTCTTTGAAGGCAGGTACCATGCGATTGTTTTTTCTGGGTATTCCCAGTATTGAGCTAATGAGAAGCACTTAAAAAATGATTGGCCTAAATTGAACTGAATTGAGAAGGGAGATGGAAAGAACACTATGATAGAGAAGGTAAAACAAACGATTTCATACAAAGTTTATTAATTTGAGGGGACCGGAGCAGAATTGGTGCCAGAAACAGAAGTTACGGTGCAGATTCATCCTAGGATCCTACTTCTTATTGTCAACTCATCCAGATAAAATGTCTCGCAGTTTCCGATATTTATCCCGCAATAGCCTATATTTTCGATAAATGAAATTTCTAAAATTCTGAATAATTTGATCCAGAAAACCTTCACCCTTTAATTCTTCAGGCTGCAGGAAAAAAGGCAAACATGACTCCTTAGGCTATAGTGTCAGGGGATCTGGTTGCAAAAACAGGAAAAAACTGCATAATTCTGTCCCCTGTTGCAGTGGTGTTCAAAATGGGGAGCCAAGGAGGAGTGTACATGAAGTGACCCCAAGAGATCCATGACTTGCTTTACTAATTGGAGGGTGGGAAGATGGGTCACACCTTCCCCTCCTCCCAAGAGAAGCTGTCATGAAGTTTGTCAAACAACATAATCACAACTATCCTTTATTCCTTATAGTCCAAGAATTTCACATTTTACTCCCTTATGCAGCTGTGTAAACTTTTAATCTTATCCAATCTGAGCAGCCCAGCAGCCCCCCAGGGCAAGAATTACCTAACTCTAAACCCAGCAGCTGAGCAGGTGTTACTGGGAAAATGTCTTCTCAATCATAGTGTATTCACCAGAAATTTTTCTTAAGTGATTGTTTAGATTTAGAGATATTGCACTTTAGGATTTGGAGATGACTGCCCTTCAAGGACACTGCATTTAGAACTGTGAAAGACCTCACAAATAGGCTAATCCAACGTCATTTTAGAGAGGAGGAAACTAAAGCTCAGATTATTACACATGTAGTGACAGACCCCGTATTCAATTCAATGGTCTTTCCACTGGACCACCTCCACTGGAGGATAATGCCCCAGAATTATTTTCTTCATTATTAATTTTTAAAAAAATCATTAAATAAAAAGTTTTCCCAGGATACCCACCTCCTGATTCAGTTCTGCCATTTATTAGCTATATGATCTTTGGTAAGTCATTTCACGTCTCTGGGTCTGTTTCCTCTCTATAAATTGGTAGGGGGAGGGGAAGGGGAGAAGTTGAACTAGGTGCTTTCTAAGATTCCTTTTAGTTCTAAATCCTATGATTAATTCTCTGGAAGAAGAGGTCTAGGCCCTTCCTGTCCCCCTTCCTCTTCTACTTCCCACCCTTTCCTTAGAACTCTGAGACTAGAGAACCTGCTAGCTCCAGAGTTGGGGGGGGGGCGCATAAAAAATGTTCTTTCAGAAGCTATATATCCAACTGTACCCTGGAAGAAAAGAACTAGGTTGAAGCCAAAATTGAAGAGAAGCAGAAAGGTCAGAGTTGATCCCAAGTTCTTCTAGCTACAGATCTAGTCTATAGTTTGGTCTCTTCCCCCAAGATTCCACTAAGGAGATATCACTTACCCTACCACAGGAAATATTGATGGAGGGCCTTGTAGCTTCCAAGGAGATGGTTCCGTAGCATTCTTTCACCAGCTGTGAAGGTGTTGGGAAGACTGGACTCAGAACTGGAAGCCTGTGACATCTATCTCTGACATGCCAAGGATAACAGCAGTTCAAGCCATGTCCCACAACTCTGCCCCCAAATCAGCCCATTAGGAGTGTTTTTCTCTGCTTCTGGTCTTGAGCTAGTCACTCTCCTCAGGGAAGCAGGGAATCAGAGCTCATTTTCCTGGGGAATATCCCCAGAAAGAGATCACCCTGCAGCTTTAGTCCATGATACACTCACCCCATTCTCCTTAAAGTTGCATTCATCAAGATTGTGTTGTTTGTTCTTGGGGCAGACAGTCTCCATTATGATAAAGTTCAAGGGATGGGGAGTAGAAGGATCATTGTTCTGGGGGAAAAAACCAGAGCAGTTTTTCAAAGTGAAGCCTCATTTGAGCTTCTTCGAGGCCAGAAGCAAGCTATAGTCATATCATGCTGGAAATGACCTTAGACAATTTAATCTGACCCTTTGGGATTCAAGAAGTCAAAACTATCTTTATAATAATACCAAGGTGTTTTGATTTTTAATATGATGAATATCAGAAAACCTAAATAAAAGCTCTTTGAAGGGAGTCTCAATAATTTTTAAGAGTATAAAAGAGTTTGAGATCAAGAAGACTGAAAATTGCTGCTGTAGGGTTTCAAGAGAGGGAGATAAAACAATGGTCTAATATGACTGGGGGAGCTAGGATTGTACTCTGAGGTAGGTATGGTTGGATAAGCAGGGGTAGGTAAAGCATTCTAGGTAAGGGAATAACTCAAGAGAATCATGGAAGCAAGAATGAACCTACCAAATATGAGTAATACTTCAAACATCTTTCTTATTGAAGGTGTTTTCCTCACAAAGATAATATTAGTTGAGCTGTTCAAAGATGCTCACCCATTTTTAGAGATGAGAAACTGAGACTCAGAAGGAAATAGATTTACTTAAAATCCTAGAAACTAGTGTCAGACGTGAAATTCTTACGCAGATCTCCTGACTCCATAATTCTTTCCCGATTAGGAGATTAGATTATTTGGAGTGAAAGGTTCATGTTGGGACACCTTGGCTGGAGTTTTTTTCCCATACTCACTGTCCCTGGTGGCAGATTCAGAACCAGGAGTCGGAAGAGGTTTCCTGAAACTGATTTCTTGTTGTAGTTGACGATGAATCGGTTCACCAAATTCTGGTAGCTCAAGGTCTGGGCAGGGGCAAATGGAGTCACCATGCTAAGGAACAGTAGCAATAATGGTGGCAGCCACATGATCCAGCCCCTCTCCATCCTTAACCTCTTGGCTCTCAATGCTATGATCCGAAAGGAGATATCCTTTATTTACTGCCTCCCTCCTGGCCTTACATGGGCAGCAAGAACCTAAAGCAATGGAGCACCAACAGCTTTCTGAGGTCTGTGGTTTCCCCTTTCTTTTGTCATTCTACAACATTTATCCTTGGGCTTTGGGGTTCTCTGCAAGGGAAGGAGGTATTTCTCTTTCAGTTGCTTCATGGAGCCCTGGAGTTAGTGGAAAGAGGCACTGGGGAAAGAGGGGAAATATGGTAAACAGCATGAAGAGGAGGGCAGAGGATCTAAGCCAATGACAGGATGTGAAGAAATGTAAAGAAATAAATGATTTCCTCTTTTTTCTCTGCCTTACAGAATCCTAGAGTCAGGCTGTATCCTGGAAGGATTTCCTTTCCAATTGCCCAATCACTTTGCACTAAATTGAAGATTTCTCAAATCTAGCTCAGAAATCCTCTCTGTTCCCTCCTTCCCTTCCTATCCTTTTATCTCCATCCATAGACAGGTCTCCACAAAGCAGAGAGTTTAAGGATATCTGGTGTTCTATGCTATTCATAATTCCCATTGTCTTGATCTTTCAAGATGGGGATCCCTTCCTCCATCACATTCAATTCAATATTTAGTAAATAAGTACAAGCCAATCTCCTATTGAGAGGTTTGAGAGCTAGAACAAGGATCTCTCCAACTCCAACATGGCATTTCCTCATCTGCTATTTTCCTCTTATTTCTCCATCCCAAGTCTAGTCTCTAAAATGAAATGTTAACCAAAATTTTAAAATAAAAAGAAAGATTTAGGACCTTATGTTCACCACTGGTTATGCAAAGATGAAAATATAAACAATCCTTACTCTCAAAGGAGTTTATAATCCAACAGGGAAGAGACTAGATTTGATTCAATAAATGTATGTTAAGTTCTTCCTAGATGCAAGTAGAGAAAGCCTGGCATGGTGGATAGATAGCAGACCTTAGAGTTCAGCAAGGTTGGGTTCAAGCCCCACTTCTGAAGTATACTATGCATAACAGTATGTAAGTCACTTAACAAGCTTTTTCTTCTCCCAAATTCTCACTTCAAATCACTTTCTCATCATCTTCCCCTCTTCTCTTTCTTTGATCTAGTCTTGAGGACAAGGTAGCTCTTTTTCTTGACAAGGCCCATTTCTCTCCTTGAGTTTATCTCCTCTTTGCCTCTAGGAATTTTCCTTTTAAATCATACTCCCTTCCCATTTTTCAATTGCTTCTAATCAAACAACTCTTTCCCTGCTGCCTGTAAAATACTCAGAACTCCTACTCCTCCCTCATTTAAAAAATTAAAAAAAATCTAGCAGTCCCCCAAGCTATCATTCTATATCTCTCTAAATAGCTAAACACCTAGGAAAAACTGTCTAAACTTGTTGTTTTACTTTCTCACCTCCACTTCCTTTTTTAAAAAAATTTATTTATTTTTAAAATTTAAAAAATATTTTCAGTTTCAAAATTTCTCTCTGCCTCCAGCCCCTCACTCACTCATTTAGAAGGGAAGCAATATGAAACCCACTACATGCAAAATCATGTAAAACATTCCATAGTAACCATGTCACAAAAAAGCAAGAAAAAGTTAAAAAGTTAAAAAAAACCCTATTCTTCAGTTTCTATTCAGACTTCATCTCTTCTCCCTGGATCACCTTCATATATATGGGTTTTTTTTTTTAATTTTCAAAGTACCTGCAGAGAAAGTTTTCAACATTCACCCTTGCAAAGCTTTGTGTTCCATATTTTCTCCTTCCCTTCCCACTTCTCCTTTCCCCTAGACAGCAAGTAATCCAATATATGTTAAATATGTGCAAGTCTTCTAAACATATTTTCACATTTGTCATGCTGCACAAGAAAAATAAGATCAAAAAGAAAAAAATGAGAGACAAAAACAAGCAAGCAAACAACACAATAACAACAAAAGTGAAAATACTATCCTGTAATCTATATTTAGTACCCATAGTTATCTTTCTGGATGCAGATGACTCTGTCCATCACAAATCTATTGGAATTGGCTTGAATCACCTCATTGTTGAAAAGAGCCAAATTCATGACAGTTAATCATCACATAATCTTGTTGTTGTGTACAATGTTCTCTTGGTTCTACTCACTTCACTCAGTTCATGTAGGTCTCACCAAGCCTTTCTGAATCCTCCTGCTGGTTGTTTCTTATAGAAAACAATATTCCATTACATTCACATATCATAACTTGTTCAGCCATTCCCCGATTGATGGGCATCCACTCAGTTTCTAGTTCCTTGCCACTAAAATAGAGTTGCTACATTTTTGCACATGTGGACCTTTCCCCCTTTTTAATGATCTTAGTAGAGTCACTATTGGATCAAAGGGTATGCACAGTTTGATAACCCTTTGGGCATAGTTCCAAATTGCTCTCCAGAACTGTTGAATCAGTTCACAACTCCACCAACAATGTATTAGTGTCCCAGTTTTCCCACATCTCCTCCAGCATTTATCATTTTCTTTTTCTATCATCTTAGTCAATCTGAAAGGTGTGAAGCAATACCTCAGAGATGTCTTAATTTGCATTTCTCTAATCAATAATGACCTTCACTTCTTAACCCTGTCTAATCTTATTTTCTTGTTACTACTTCAGGATTCTCTTCAGTTCTCTTCAGGATTATGAAAGATCACTATATTAATAAATTCAAAGGCCTTTTAAAAAGGCTTTGTTTTTCTTGACTGTTTTGCAGCATTTGACACTGTTAATCCCCCTTCTTTAGGATATCCTCCTTAGTGTGTTATGATATCGCTCAGGTGTGGTTCTCTTCTTACTTGTCATATTGTTTTTCTTCCTCTCCTCTGTAAATTCATCATACATATCCTGGCTCCTATATGCACCAGAATTCTGTCCTGGGTTTTCTCCTCTTATCTCTACCTATTCTTTTGCTACTCACATCAACTCCCATGGATTCAATGACCATCTTTATATCTGTTAGTTATTTATATAGCTTGGATACTATACTTGTATCAGAGAAATTTGATATAAAGATTTTTTTCTTCAACTTTGACAACTTTCCTTCTTAATCTAGGTGCACAAGTTTTGTTTATCCAGAAGTTTTTCAGTTTCAATTAATCAGATTTATATATCTTTTGTAATTACCTCTATCCCATGGTTTAATTAAGAATACATTTTCCCATAGTTTTGAAAAGTATATGATCTATGTCTGTTCTAATTTTTTATTATATGATCTTTAATATTAGAGCCAGGTGTACATTTATGGCATATTGAGGAATATAGTGTAAGGTGTTGATCTAAGCCTAATTTTTGTCAGACTGATTTCCCAGAAGTTTCTTATCAAATAAAGAATTCTTTCTGAGTAATTTATGTTTCTAGTTTATCAGATACTGCATTATTGAGTTCCATTATTTCTGATTCTCCCTTGTCCAGTCTCTTCCATTCATCTACATTTCTCATTTTTAACCAATACCAGATGGTTTTAATGACTACTGTTTTGTAATATAGTTTAAAAAATAGAAGTGCTATTCCCCTTTCATAATATCTGTTGATTTTCTAGATCTTTTCTTTTTCCAAATGAATTTTCTTATTTTTAAAATCAAGTTCTTTAAAGTATCCCTTTGCTGAATAAGTTATTGTATATGAATGTTATGGAATCTTATTGTTCAATGAGAAACAATCAGCAGGATGATTTCAGAGAGATCTGGAGCGACTTACATGAACTGAAGTTAAGTGAAGTGAGTAGAACCAGGAGACCATTGTACACACAAAGGAGAAAGATTTTATGGTGATCAATTCTGCTGGACCTGGCCCTTTTCAACAGTAAGGTATTCAGGCCAGTTCCAATGGTCTTGTGATGGAGAGAACCATTTGTACGCAGAGAGAGGACTGTGGGGACTTAAATTTGGATCACAACATAGTATTTTCACCTTTTTATTGTTGTTTGTTTGCTTTTTGTTTTCTTTCTCTTTTTTCCCCTTTTTTGATCTGATTTCTCTTGTGCACCATGATAATTGTGGAAATGTGTATAGAATAATTGCACATGTTTAACATATTGAATTACTTGTCATCTGGGGGGGGGGAAGGAAGGGAAAAAATTAGGAACACAGGGTTTTTTGCAGGGGTGAATGTTGAGAATTGTCTATGGATATGTTTCTTTTTTTTATTAAAGCTTTTTATTTACAAAACATATGTATGGGTAATTTTTCTTTCTTTTTTTATTAAAGCTTTTTATTTGCATAACATATGTATGGGTAGTTTCTCAATATTGATCCTTACAAAGCTTTTCATTACAAATTTTCCCCCTAGTCCCTCCCCTCCCCTAGATGGTAGGAAGTCCACTACATGTTAATTATATTAAAATACTTGACAAGTCAAATATATGTATATATATTTCCATACTTATCTTGCTGTGCAAGAACAATCTTATCTATATGAACAAAAAATATCTGAGAAAGGAAACCCAATGCAAGTAAACATCAATAGAGACCATGAAAATGTTATGTTGTAGTCCACATTTATATCCCTCTCTCTGGGTGTATATGGCTTTCTTCACTGAACAATTGGAACTGGTTTGAGACATTTCATTGTTGAAGAGAGCCATGTCCATCAGAATTGATCATATAATATTGTTGTTGCTGTGTATAATGATCTCCTGGTTCTGCTCTTTTCACTCAGCATCAGCTCATGCAAGTCTCTCCAGGCCTCTCTGAAATCATCCTGCTAGTCATTTCTTACAGAACAATAATATTCCATAACATTCATATACCATAATTTATTTAGCCACTCTCCAATTGATGGGGATCCATTCAGTTTCCAGTTTCTAGCCACTACAAAAAGAGCTGCCACAAACATTCTTGCACATGTGGGGCCCTTTCCCTCCTCTAAGATCTCTTTGGGATATAAGCCCAATAGAAACACTGCTGGGTCAAAGAGTATGCATAGTTTGATAATTTTTTGAGCATAGCTCCAAATTGCTCTCCAGAATGGCTGCATCCATTCACAGTTCCACCAACAATGCATCAGTGTCATATGGGTAATTTTTCAACATTGACCCTTCCAAAGGGTCTGTTACAAAGTTCCTCCCCCTAGTTCCCATCCCTCCCCTAGATGGCAGGAAGTCTACTACATGTTAATTATGTTAAAATACATGACAAATCAAATATTTATATACATACTTTTACAGTTATCTTGCTATGCAAGAAAAGTCAGATCTACAGGAAAAAAATCTGAGAAGGGAAACATAATGCAAGCAAACATCAATAGAGAGCATGAAAATGTTATGTTGTGGTTCACATTTCATATC
Organism: Myrmecobius fasciatus; assembly: GCA_023553655.1. Lineage (NCBI taxonomy): Eukaryota > Metazoa > Chordata > Mammalia > Dasyuromorphia > Myrmecobiidae > Myrmecobius > Myrmecobius fasciatus. The sequence goes on along the minus strand of JAJPUD010010681.1, from coordinate 27,165 downwards.
CCTCTCTCTGGATGTATATGGCCTTTTTCACTGAACAATTGGAACTGGTTTGAAACATTTCATTGTTGAAGAGAGCCGCGTCCATCAGAATTGATCATTATATAGTCTTCTTGTTGCCGTGTATAATGATCTCCTGGTTCTGCTCATTTCACTCAGCATCAGTTCATGCAAATTTCTCCAGGCCTCTCTGAAATCATCCTGCTAGTCATTTCTTACAGAACAATAATATTCCATAACATTCATATGCCATAATTTATTCAGCCATTTTCCAATTGATGGGCATCCATTCAGTTTTATGGATATGTTTTGAAAATAAACAGCTTTAATTAAAAAAAAGGGGGAAAAAAGAAAGTATACCTTTAATAATTTGATTGGTACAGCATTAAAACTGTAAGTTGACTTTGATAGTATTGTCATTTTTATCATATTGGCAAGGCCCAATCTTGAGCACTTAATCTTCTTCCAGTTATAAAAGTTACTTTTTTTTTTGCTGAGGCAATTGGGGTTAAGTGACTTGCTCAGGGTCACACAGCTAGGAAGTGTCTGAGACCAGATTTGAACTCAGGTCCTCCTGACTTCAGGGTTGGTGTTCTATTCACTGTGCCACCTAGCTGCTCCTAAGTTGTTACTTTTTTAAGGGGAACTGTAATTGTTACAAGTTTAAGTGTGATGATACAATGACTCTCCCAAATTTTATACATTTTGTAGTTATTTTAAATAGGACTTCCCTATATCTTAATGCCTCTTAGATTTTTAAAATTATATTTATATTATTCTATTTATTATTATATTGAAATGCTATTGATACTTATTTAGAAATGCTATTAATTTTTGTGTATTTGGTAGTCTGCTATTGTTTCAATTTGTATCTTTTCTGATGTCATAAAATTTCTTAAGTAAACTATCAAATCACCACCAAATGGGAATTGTTTTATGATCTCCTCACTGATCTTCATGCCTTTAACGTCTTTCTCTTGTCTTATTGTTCATTTTTTGCCTTTTTAGAACTATATTAAATAATATTGTAGGGAAAGTAGGAATCCTTACTTTATTTCTGCATTTAATGGAAAAGGTTCTAATAGATTCTCATTGCATATAATATTTGCTTTTGATTTTAATTAGACATTTATTATATGTTTTTAAAAGGTCCTTTCATGCCTATGCTTTATCAGGATTTTTAGCATACATGAGCATTGTACTTTCTCAAAGGATTTTTCAACATCTATTAAACTCTTTTAATATTTGACTTTGGATGTTTTCATTCTGGATGTTTTTCTTTTAATTTCCTTTGAATATTTCAATATTACCTAATTAATCTTTCTACTACCAAGATCTCTCCTCCCTACTTTGTAAATATTCTACCTGCTATCAAATTGCCATTCCTAAAGCACAAATCTGTTACTCCTCAGATCAAGATTCTTCAAAGGCTCCCTATTTGCATGAGGATAAAAATAAAAAAATCTTCTGTCTGGCCCCCAAAGTCTTTTACTTTCTGGTTCCATTTATCTTTCCAGACTGTTGACATATTACTTCCCTTCAAATACAACTGAGCTCTAACCAAATTGCCTTACTTACTGCTCTTCCTACATGGAATTTCAACTTCATATCTCTGGGCATAGATTATCCCCAAGGTCTGCAGTCCTTTTCTTCATCCCTGTCTCTTGGAACTCCTCATGTCCCCAAGGATTAACTCAAATTCTAAGTCCATCAAAAGATCTTTACTAATTACTATAGCTGTTAGTTTCTCCCCATAAGTCACAGTGTAGTTATTTTATTATTCTGTGTGTACTTCTCTGTAAATATATCATATCTCCCTATTAGAACATAAACTCCCAAGTATTTGTTTCCTACCACCATTCCTGGAATGTAATAGACATGTAATAAATATTTATTGATGAATTGATTAATTACAAAATCCTTGACTTTTCTTTCTTTCTCAACTCACATACCAATCAGTTGCTAAAGTTGTTGACTGTCTATGGAACACTTTCCTCAATCACTGCTCTTCTGTCCAAATCATATAACCTCTAGCTCAGTTCAGACCATCATCATTTCTTTGTGTCATGGTGCGGGGTCTTGATAAGTAAAATCCATCTTATCAGGGTGAAAACACTTCCAATGAGAAAGCTATTACAAGGACACTGTGCCAGCAAAACAAACAAACAAACAAAAAACTTGTGTGTGTCTGGGAACTTATTCAAACTGATCAGTACCTAGCCTTGTGGGATCCCTATTGAGTTGGAAGCCATAACAAGGATATAGTAATGAGGTGCAAACTCTAGCAAGACACAAGAACATAACTTTCACTGTGTCTACCACATAACCTTGAGTGTTGAGGCGTTTACTCAAGGCATGATGCCGAGCCCTCAGTCCAAAACTAGAACTATTTGCTAAGCATAATTCAAATCCCTAATGATATATATATGCAATAACATTTTGCAGTTCCTCCTCCTTTCTTTGTTTGATTTCTATAATTACCATGGGGGATTTTGAGGGTTTTTGCAGAGATTCACTGAATAGTCTGACCATTGCCCCAGACTGCAGGTGTAGGGATCAGAGATCCAATAAATTGTCTGGCAGATGCTCCCAGACAGCTCCTGTACATAATAACACATTATGATTATTAAAGCACTTTTGTAATCATAATGGACCTCCCTGTTTCTTTCATTGATACAATTAGCTTGCCCCTTATTTGGGGGCGAGGCTCAAAGTTCTCTCGGTAGGAGAATCCCACAATTGCACAAGGACAGTTGCAATACTTACTAATTGGTTTTCCTTCAGTTTCTTCCCTTTTCAAATCATCCTTCATATAGCTGTCAAAATGATATTCCTGACCATTTCACAGCTTACACATAGTAATGAATTTTCACTGACTACCAATTACATTGCTATTGTTCAGTCACTGAAATCATGTCCAACTTTTCATGACCCCATTTGGGATTTTCTTTGCCAAGACCCTGGAATAGTTTTCCATTTTCTTCTCTAGTCCCTATTATCTTAACTTTAGGATAAAAATATGAAATTTTCTAATGATAAATGTTGGGGGATCTAGGAAAAGTGGAACACTAATACATGGTTGGTGGAGTTCTGGACTGAACTAGCTATTCTGAAAAGCAAATTAGCCCAAAATGCTAAAAAAAAAAAAAAAAACTGTTTAAATCCTTTGATTCAGCAGTGTCGCTACTGGGTCTATATCCCAAAGGGATCATAGAAAAGAAAAAAGGAACTCACCTGTACAAAAATGTTTATAGTAGTTCTTTTTGGCAAGGAATTGGAAATTAAGAGGATATTCATAAACTGGGGAATGACTGAATAAATTATGGTATATGAAAGTAATGGAATATTATTGTTCTATAAGAAACAATCAGCAGGATGATTTTAGAAAAACCTGGAAAGACTTACATGAACTGATACTGAGTGAAGTCAGCAGAACCAGGAGAATATTGTACACAATGACAGCAAGATTATGTGATGGTCAACTATGATAGACTTAGCTTTTCTCAGCAATATAACAACCCAAGACAATTGCAATAGACTTGGGATGGGAAATTTCATCTGCATCCACAGAGAGCACTATGGAGATTGAATGGAGATCAAAGCATACTATTTATACCTTTTTTTATTTGCTTTTTTTTCTTGTAGTTCTTCCCTTTTGTTCTGATTTTTCTTTTACAACATGATTAATATGCAAAGTATAATCTACATCAGATTGCTTGCTGTCCTGGGAAGGAGTGAGGTAAAGGAAGGAGAGAGAAAAAATTTGGAACTCAAAATCTTACAAAATATATGTTGAACTATCTTTATATGGAATTGGAAAAATGAAATACTATCAAGAAAAAAATATATGAAATCTTCAACCTGACTGTAATTCTCCACATTTTGGCTCCCACCTGCTTTTCCAATCTATTGGAATATTATTTCCCATATTACTTCCCATCACAAATTCTCTGTTCTAGTCAAACTAAACTGTTAGTTGTTCTCCACATATAATATTTTACCTGCTACCTTAATGACTTTGCACAAGGGGTTTGTGATGTCTAGAAAATATTCCCTCTTTACTTTCTCCTTATAGGGTCCTTCAGAGCATTGCTCAGAATACAGATCCTATTTGAGACCTTTCTAGACTCTCTCACTAGGAATTTAGCTCCAATGTGATCAGCCCTTATAAATAAGTATCACTCATCCCATATACTAAATGTATCTTGAGTGCACCATCCACAGAGATGGGGACTATGGAGTTCAGTAGCCTCAAGAAATCACAGTAAGTACAAGAGAGATCACAAAGAATGCCAAGCAATGAGGGATTTTGAAAAGGCAGAATTTTTTTCTCAATAATATTTTACTTTTCCAAATATGTATAAAAATAGTTTTCAACATTTATTTTTATAAAACTTTGTTTCTCCCCTTTTCTCCCTTCCTCTTTTACCTCCGCCTCCCCAAGACAGCAAGCAATCTATTATAGGTTATACATGTATAATCTTTTTAAATGTATTTTCATGTTTGTCATGTTGTATAAGAAAAATCAGATCATGGAATATTATTGTTCTATAAGAAACGACCAGCAGGACGATTTCAGAGAGGCCTGGAAGGACTTGCATGAACTAATGCTGAGTGAAACGAGCAGAACCAGGAGATCATCATGCACAGCAACAACAGTATTACATGATGATCAATTCTGATGGACATGGCTCTCTGCAATAAAGAATTGTCTCAAACCAGTTCCAGTTGTTCACTGAAGAAAACCATATACACCCAGAAAGAGGGACATGAAATAACACAACGTAACATTTTCATGATCTCTATTGACATTTGCTTGCATTGTGTTGCCTTTCTCTGATTCTTTTTTTTCTTGTAGATAGGATTTTTCTTGCATAACTTCTCAAGCATTTCAACATTATTAACATGTAGTGGACTTCCTGCCATCTGGGGGAGGGGAGGGGACTGGGGGTAAAATTTGTATTGGAAAGCTTTGTAAAGATCAAGGTTGGGGAACTACCCATACATATGTTATACAAATAAAAAGCTTAAAATAAAAAAAAAAAACAAAAACAAAACAAAAAAAAAAAAACCAAGAAAAATCAGATCAAAAGGGAAAAGACCATGAGAAAGAAAAATCAAACAAACAATAAAAAAGTGAAAATACTGTGCTTCAATCCACATTCAGTCTCAATGGTTCTCTTTCTGGATGGATGCAGATGGCATTTTCGATCCCAAATCTACTGGAATTATCTTGAATCATCACATTGCTGAAGAGAGAAAAGGCAGAATTTTGAAGCTTACTTTGGCTCTTCAGAAGGTTTGACCTTAGGGGATAAATATAAGGGATGGCTAATATGATTATGGGTCATATAATATTTGGATGCTCTTGCAGATGATATGATGGTCTACTTAGAGAACCCTAGAGAATCAACTAAAAAACTATTAGAATTAATCCACAACTTTAGCAAAGTTGCAGGATACAAAATAAATCCACA